>JAUMHH010214024.1:0-12555 GCA_032359455.1 Chlamys rubida | reverse complement strand
GAAAATGTATTAAGGACAACTACATCAATCCTATAAAAAAGAAAAGCAAAATTACTAAGTAAGTATTTATATGACAAAGAAATTCGGCTTTATCACAATTTTAAAAGACTGGTTTATTGTTAGGGCTGAAATGATTAAAAACGTTGATATTACATTATAGTATTAACCATTCTACAAAAATATAAAAAGGATTCCATGACCAAATAACAATCCAAAGTTTACAGAAAAATCAAACAAGCAAACAAAACAAAATATAACTCAAACAAAAGCTCCTCTACATCTTCTACTTTAAAAGCATTTGTGACAAAGAAAACAGTTTTTCTCCTCAATCTGTATTATGAGTTTGTCAAATTTGAATATTACAAACAATGATATCCTGTTTTGTTTCTTCCACTTGGGAAATTAATATTTGTACTGTTAGGTAAGGTAGAATATTTTCACCAATATCTACCTAATAAATTCCAAGATATAATAGGAACTCGACAATTAATACTATTGCTATTACTATTACAATTATATATACAGAGGGAATATAATTTATTCCTGTTGAATATATATTCAACGGGAAAGGAATGACAAATATTTTTTTTCTCTCCATTTTTAGCGTTCAACGATGAAAGTATCAATGCCGAAAAAGTGCGGAAATTATTACTGTAATATTTGACGCCAAACTCTAAAATCGTTATTCGCACCATTTTGATTGGACAACTCAACCCACTGTTATTGTATTCTAATATTATCTGGTAACATTTACTTGCGAGAACCTTATCAATTGTGTAATAACGTAAATACCAGCAATAGCTTATGAGGAAATGGTGTACCGAAAGAATAATTTATTCTACAGTGGCTTCGCCTTAACAGAAATTAATCGGCTTCAAATCCAGTGAAAAGAAAGTGCTGTTCTGATAGGTCAATATTAAAAGTAATATTATAAATGTGAAGATATAACATTATGTTGTGAGGATATTATAAAATCAATAATTCGATATTTCAAGGGTACAAAAATAGTAAAATTGATATATAACACGTATCTACAATAATGATGATGGTAAGAAAGGAAGTACTACAGTTCATTGGTAATATTAAAATTACAAAGGAGTTGCGATGTTATAGTTTTAAGGGTTTTAATTTGTGTTTGCTAATTTTTTTTTATTTCTACCCGAGTTTGCCGGAACGAAACTACAAGCTGTTGTCTATTCGTCCATGAAATTGACAAGATTAAAATTTACCTATTTGAAAACAAGTCAAATATTGTGCATGGGAAGTGAACCCTGACACGCTTTTAAAGAAAGTTGCAAACAAGCAACATAGGTTTGCATATAATTTGCATAATATCAATTAAAATACAACAAAAAATAAGTTGCAATCAAGCAATTCATAATATCAATAAAAATACAATAAAAAATAAGATAATTTTCTAAAAATTAAAACTTTATTAGAAAATGTATTAAGGACAACTACATCAATCCTATAAAAAAGAAAAGCAAAATTACTAAGTAAGTATTTATATGACAACGAAATTAGGCTTTATCACAATTTTAAAAGACTGGTTTATTGTTAGGGCTGAAATGATTAAAACCGTTGATATTACATTAAAGTATTAACCATTTTACAAAAATGTAAAAAGGATTCCATGACCAAATAACATTCCAAAGTTTACAGAAAAATCAAACAAGAAAACAAAACAAAATATAACTCAAACAAAAGCTCCTCTATATCTTCTACTTTTAAAGCATTTGTGACAAAGAAAACAGTTTTACTCCTCAATCTGTATTATGAGTTTGTCAAATTTAAAAATTACAAACAATGCTATCCTATTTTGTTTCTTCAACTTGGGAAATTAATATTTGTACTGTAAGGTAGTATAGATTATTTTCACCGATATCTGCATAATAAATTCCAAGATAAAATAGGAACTCGACAGTTAATACTATTGATATTACTATGATAATTATATATACAGGGGGTATTTAATTGATTCCTGTTGAATATGTATTCAAAGGGAATAGAATGACAAATCTTATTTTTCCATTTTTGACATTCAACGATGAAAGTGTCAATGCATTAAAAGTGCGGGAAGTAGTATTGTAATATTTGACGCCATACTCTAAAATTGTCATAAGCATCATTGTGATAAGACAACTCAACACACTGTTAACGTATTCTGCTATTATCTGGTAACGTTTACTAGCGATAACCTTATCAGTTTTGTAGTTACGTAAATGCCAGCAATAGAACCACTTATTCTACTGTCGTTTCGTTTGAACAGAAATTCTTGGACTTCTTATCCAGTGAATGGATAGTGCTGTTCTGATTGGTTAAAATTAAAAGTAACATAATAATATAATAAGATATAACATTTAGTTGTTAGGTTATTAAAAAAATAATATTCGATATTTCAAGGGTACAAATATAACTGCAAGTAAATAAGCGACTACACTTTAGTACAAATTAAATATCACTCTGTCTTCCAAACGTCTTCAACACAAGAAAAATATCGAAGAGGGTGTAACTGTTTATAAATGTTTCAAAATGGTTTCATGAAGATCTTTCTTCAGTTAATGCAATTTAATACAGGAACACCAATCTTATATCTTATATCAATATAGTATTAATGGTTGGTAATTAATCAGTCAAGGCGGCAATAGTAATACTGCTAACAATATTTACATCAACAGTTGAAATACATATCATTTGCAAACAAGATACAGTTCATAGGGAGTACTAATGTTACACAGGAGTAATAATGTTATAGCAAGTCGTCGAGTGACTAATAAAGTAAAAAGTAAACAGTAAAACCTCGATATAATGCCACTCGCCTCTCTTCACTTGCAACCTTGCGTGACGGCAAAATATTCCAATGTCAATTTTTCTTCCCTGAAGGATTCCCTCAATTTACTGCCAAACTCCTTTACAACGCCAACATATCTCTGAACAAACAGTGGCAGTATAACGAGGTTTTACTGTATATATCATCGTTATAACATTGCGTCGATATCAATATCTTGTTTTACACGTTAAAAACAAAATTATGACAATTGAGTAATACAGAAAGGGAAATTATAATGAAACTATTTATCTTTAATTGATGGTAATAATAAAATAAAAAAAATAATAAAAAAAAAATATAATAAAAATAAATAAAAAAAATATTAATAGAAAAAAAAAATTAAAATAATAATAAAATAAAAATCCTTCGTTTGTTTTCGGTTATGACTTGTTCGAATCACAAATCAAGTGATAAAATGATTTAGAGAAATGGAAGAATACGCAAAACAATATGCGAGTCATACCTTCAATATTATTTTGAAAGGTACATGGTGGCCAGAAATAAGGAAACTAGGCAGAACGACATACACTCCGAAATAACAGGTTGTCATGATTCCAATACAAACACGTACGTACTGAGTAGAAAATGTATGCTTATGTACCGATTAAATTCTAGTAGACCAGAATTAGTATATAAAAAACGCTTATTTACAAAGGATGGGTGCCAATTTGGCCCTTCTGGTGGCTATCACTGATAAGTTTTATTTTTTGTATATACATACCTTGGGGTTATACCATCATGATATGACATGACTTAAGGTTAGCTTGGATACCATTCCAAGATATGAGGGGGTAAAGTGGGGGACCAAAATTCACAAATGGACGCTTTTTTTTTTTACAAAACTACATGTTTAAAACTTATCAGTGATAGCCACCAGAAGGCCCAAATTGACTATAAAATGAAAAATACAAATATTTTTGATAAGAGACAGGTTTTCCAGAAGTGGTCTCCCGATTACACGGATAGTGACCAAATCCTTCATTAATTCTCTTACATCATATTTGTGATAAATGGTTTTGTTTCGACTCCGTCACGTGTTGGAATACATTGCACAATTTCATATTTTCCAAAAAATGATAACATAATAGAACATGCGTTTTGTTTTGCCACAAGTCAAAGAAATTAATAAAGCTATACTTTTATATAAATATAAGCATATCAACTACAACTATAAATATCAAACAGCTACAATATATTCAATGATGATAAGCATCTGATAAAACGCTCATGCATTTTCACAATTCAGTTACTTGTTGTAAAAAAATTGAAGAGATGAAAAAAAGGTATACAAAAATATGTATGTAAAATATATAAAGCAGATAGAAAAATTACAAAAGTGTTTGATAAATTCATCAAGACTGATATCATTACAAGAAGCACACGTGTTTAAAGGTAAAAACTGAAACAGTTCCGAATAAACATGTATTTATGCATTGAATGCAAATCTACCACTTCATCGTCTATTTCAGTATCATTTTTAAAGAAAAAGTAAGATGTATTAATAAAATCAACGAAACAGGAAACAACAGTATACCCTCGAATCTGAGGTTTTTTATACTGTTAACGGGATTGTTGACATAATAGTATATTGTTATTTATATACAAGTTATAATAATATATATATACATGTATATACCGATCAAAAGGCAGCATAAACACAAATAAAAAATCTGATTACTATATGTAATGTATTTTATGTAATGATAAATCAATTGGATACAATATAATTCTTAAATATAAAGTACCACACACGTTCAATAAAAAAGACACACCATCAAATTTCTTTGATAATAAAAACATAAAAAAACAGATTTTAACTACAATTGTGAATCAGTTTTCATTGTTCTATTACTGCTTTTATTAAAATGATGATAACGCTCATATATCGTACAGTCGAATCTCCTCCAGAGACCATCCCTAATAAGCAATTCTCTCTCCTACACACAAAGGAGTGTATTACATACATTTGTATTTGCCCTCCGTTAAGAGCATCCATTGTTTCTAACACAATAGGCAGGTAAAATTACTAGTTACTAGAACACTAGTTGCATGGGATATTTTGAGTAGAACAATTTCAACATGTTCACTTAAGTAATAGCTGGGTAGTTGTTTAACTAAAAAAAACTGGTTGGATAAATGAGGTTTTATCTTTTTGCCACACGTTGTCATAGTTGACATAAAATTAATATTTGGGATATTAGTTTTATCAGGCATAAAAAAAACCAAAAAACCAACAACATTTATGTTACAACACGTAAACAACACTAACAAAAAATTTAAAAAAATCTTTAAAATATGCCTTCCCAAAGCAGTAAACGATATTTATGCTCTGAATTGCCTTTATCAGGTATGCAGAAAATGTTCCAGAAACTGCATTTCCATAATAAAAATTGATTATCATAATATGTTTGGGATATTACATTTTACTTATTCACCCCTGAAATTTCATAATTAACTATTCTAACCTTTGAATTGGAAAAGTTCAAATTCAGGGGTGAATGAGGGCATTGATCAAACATATATATCATTTCCTCCCAATTTTGACTATCTTGTCACCCGTTTTACCTATCTAAGATTTTTCTGTCACACTTTAGTTCAAAGCTCTCTGTAACCCCAAAGAGTTTGACAGATGGCATGACCTTGAATCCTATTTGAAAGACTCATTTCATACCTTAATACCAATCCCAAAAAGGTCTATGGTAGGCAAAATAAATAATGTCTCTGGAAATAATACAATGGTATCGGGAATCCGAACACATCCGTCTTGAAAGGCTAGTGCCTTATTTACTTGATATTAATAATAAGAAGTGTAAAGTACAGTGCATTTGTACAATTCCACCGGTCATTCAACATTTTATCGTAGAAATACAACATTCCTTCACTCTTGTGAAAACAAGATCCCATGTGTTTGGTAGGGGTCGCTTCCATGTCCCCTTTCGTAGAAGACACGGAAGAAAACTCGCGATTCAGTAGGGTTCCCAAATTAATCGCCTTCTACGATACACATGCAGTGGGGTACGGAAAGTCTATTCTTGATTTGTTCATTGTCCCTGAATATTACTTACTAGAGTTGATCCGATTGTAACGTTCCAGGACATCTCGAAACTCTGTCAATGTAGTAAATAAGCGTAAAATCGCAAAATATTCACAAATATTTCATGTTTTATGGCAATTTCAAATAACCAAGGTTTACAAAGTGCACCAACAATGGAACGTCAACGCCTGATCTGCAAAAAGGTCAGGTACATTCTTTGCGATTGTTCAAGTGTTAAAAAAACGCATCGTGTTACTAGATTGTAGAACATTGCACAGTTTTATGCTTATGGCCATTGAAATTTGTTATGACTGTTACTTTTAGTATGTATTCCAAAATCATAAAAATGATAATGGCCGAGCTCGATCCTCAGTCAAAGTGACCCAGGTCTAACTAGAGAACGATTGAACTCATTTTTGTAATATATAATGCGCATGTGTAAAGAAACAATTAGCTCTGTTGCGCATATCTGGACGACACTTGTTCAACCAATGAATTTCCTTCGGTCTGGCCTGAAAACCTTGATTTCGTCTCCGCGTCCAGAATTATTTTGAAGCCAGGCAATGATTAGTGCTGTTTATCGCCATATGTAACCGCGTTAGATGGAAAAGCCTGGCCATGATAAATATGGTTGATGGTTGTAACTTGGCCATAAAATATTACCATTATCAACATGGTATTATGTTATAATACAAAGTGTCGATTCCTTGTATCAAATATTAGTTCTCGCCAAAACTTCAAAATGTTCATTGAAATTGAAATTCCGTTTTTTTCTTTTACATGATTTCAGCCAAATGTCAATTAAATTTTGGAAAATATGAAACTAAAGCCATGCAAACACTGAGTGTCGTCAAACGTCGTCGAAACTATCTAGTAAACACATGATATCAGAACCGTATTAGATAAGCTATTCATAGATGTAAGCTAGATCCACGATTTCGAGATACCAATTGTCCGATGTGCTATTTCGGTGCGATGGATCAACGTATCTGGATGTCAGTCCTAATATCCAGATACGTACCGGTTTCGTCATCCATTTTCTGGATGGATGTTTTGGTCATTGTTGTCATCGTAATTGAGCGAAAACTGGGCGAGTTTGTTGTTTAGTGTGAGGCACTCGAGAGCCTCGTGAAGTCTGTAGCACATAAATGTCTTGTCGCGATCAGGCCATCTCCCTACATAGACCAATGCTGGTGTCACCTCATCGGTGTTTCCATTCCGGCTGACAAAGGAGACCAACCCTCCACTATGGCCTCTATCCCCAAAGGAAACTTCGGAATTTTCCACTTCTTCGATGAGGTCAATATTTCTTGGGCCATCACTGAATGGGATGTTCACGCTATGATCGTGGCCGCAGTCCCAAATCCCGTTTTTTCCATTATCTTCTTCTTCTTCCTCTCTGGGTGTAAGGTACTGGAAGTCGACGTATCTTCCGTAAGCAGTTCGGTTGTCTCCCCCCTTCTTGTAAACCTCACTTTGGCGTCGTTGACGGAAATGTCCGTCAAAAGCGCAGACAACCCTGTTTCGACCGGGTGTTGGTCCTTGTATGCTGATATCGAACGGGTAGGGCTCTTGTACACTTACGCAGGAAATATCCACGAAGCCATCACCAAGCAGGTTTATATCTTCGACGCCATGTGTGTGGATACAGACTCAAGTGGAAAGCACACATTTGCAATGTCCACCGTTCTCTTGTGTATGATCACATAGATTGTCAAACAGCTTAACATAGACATTTTTCCTTGGAACGACATGTTTACATGTGAAGCAGACAAGACGCTCGTCTATTAACCGTCTTCCGAACAGAGTAACAGATCCATAGCATTCCTTGCCAGACTCCCCGGTATACAAATGGAACTGTAAGTCTCTTTTGGATGACCGAAAATGAATGTTTTCTTTGGCAATTCCTGCATTTATTGCATTTTGGTCTCCACGTATGGCGTCATGAAGTTCCTGCAATAATAACGGTATCCTTTCCTTCCATTTGTCCTCGCAAACGCTCACTTCAAAGTCGCCTTTCCAGTATCCGAAGGATTTCAATCCTGATATCCTGATAAAAGCAATCAAACCTTGTTACAGAATATTTTCAAAAATTTGCTAGAAAACATTTATTTCTGTCATTAGTTTTTAAAGCACAAAATAAATAAACAAATATAAAAACATAGAACACAAAAATATATAGATATAGATTTAAATAAATATATAAAAAACATATTAAATATATAAATGCATAAAACAAAATAAAATGATGCAGCTTTATGTCAGGTCAGGAGAAATAAATACACTGATGTGTATCTTATATTCGAACATCTTTTTTTCAACGATCCTTTATGAGGAATTTAGTTTTACTCAACACGTATTTGCTCATCTTATATCGGCCGTTTAAGCTAGAGCTAGATTAGACAGGTGTTCATAAATATTATTCAAGGTAAAAAGAGTGATTGAAAATGAATAAGTAGCATTATCAATTTCACTTACCGACAGAGAGAGATTTGGGCGCCGATTTGTACGTCATCACTGAACCTCTCAGAGACAATTTTGTTGAACAATTCGTAAATTTCTTGTAACTGCACAGTTGCAAATTCAATGTACCTCCTTAACGCTCTAGAAGCATGTTGAATTTCGTTGCTCATCTCAGTAGAAATGGTTTGTTTGTCATTGACGACGATTTCACGTATCTGGTTAGCGATTGCACCCGGACTTCCACAATGTTGACAGACATTTCCTCTTGAGAACATGATCGTCCCGGTGACAATGCCACTAAACATGCTTGACGAGGTGCTTGATAGGTACTCGAGCATGAAATAGCGCCTGTATGAATAATTTGTTTCAAGACTTTCTTCTTTGTGCTCATCTGTATTAGTCTCCGAGCAAAATTTGATCAGTGCCTGTTTTGTAACAAGCACCCCGTACTGCGGGAGAATGCTCCCAAGAAATCTGTTAGTTTGCTTTTCACATTCATTGCTTCGGTTCAGCTGTCAACACATCAAGAAGATAAACCCGAACCTTTTCTTTTGAGCTGTTCTCATCATCTGTTTGCAAGAATGGCATCGTGCATAAGGAATAAAGATAGCTGATCTTCTTGCCAACATGATCCTCTAGATATCGCGAAATGAACTTGAGTAACATTCTGTCATGCCTATGGAAGATTCGAGAACCTCTGCATTCATCTGAATAGCTTACATCCGGGTTGTTCATCACCAGACTATTTACATAATTGCACATCTTTGACCTAGAGGTGACCTTCTCGTCAATAACGAACAGCATTTTCCGTAGATATCTTTCGTCGAGGCACTGCATTTTAAGCATTCGAACCACTTCATCCTAAATTCAATAATGATCCATCAAACATTTACATAGTATAGATCTATATATCCCTCGAAAAGAAATATTAACAATGACTTCACAACAAAAAGCAGAATTGTATTTATATACCATGAAAACCTTTCGGAAATGTTACTCATACTGAATTTGTTTCTTCGTCGGCAAAAAAATGGTTTTCAAAAGTAATTTCCAAATAGAAACAAAAAAAGCCACCAGATCAGTAGTTGTTTCTTAACCAAATCTTGCTACAGCTATGTCCAAAAATATATTAAGGGGAATTTTATTTATGTATGAACAAGAAGCCCAGAGGGCCTGTAGCGCACATCTAGATATTTAAGCAACCATAGCATTCATTAAATATTGGCTCTGTCTCTCAGCAAAACCCTTACATAAATGGGTTCCCGCCCTCTGTCCCCATTGAGGTGAGGGCATGTTTCATATACAACATTGAATCCTTTTTTGACTTTATCAGGGCACACCTTCCATTTTATTGAAAATTTAGTCCCATTTGCCCAAGAATGATCTTCACCAGATTTTGTTCAAATCCCTCGATTCATGCAGAAGAAGGATTTGGAAAATTTATTTCTATGTTCTCGCTATTGTGACCCGCATCTCTGCCCCCAGGGGAGCCATACCTTCGGTTTATACAAAATCAAATACACCTTGCCCAAGAATGCTCCATACAAAATTGGGTTAATATCCCTTCATTCGTACAGCATTTTGTCTAAAGTAGGTTGGGTATCCTAAAAACATTATATTCAGCTTTCTTTGAATTTCCTAGATTCCGAGATATGCTACAAGGATGATTCACACAAAATTGTGAACCCCGACTTAAAACTACCAAAGTACACTGTACACCATACTTGACCAAAGGTCAAGGTTATCAGGTCATAAATTAATGAGAACTAACATGTGTTTTATTTGATATTCATCTACAGTACATATTAAATATCAGAGATCATTTCGTTTCTTGTCACATTAAATATAAGCGTAATCTGTCCCTGTGTTAACAACTTTGAATATGTTTACGCAGAAAAACAAAAGCATGCATAATTGTTTTGCCGAAAAGAGTGTTCCTCTTTGAAATAACAAAATACAGACAGCAAGCAAGTTTATTACAGTTCAGTTATTAAAAATGGTGTAATATATACAATACAGCTCGTCCACATAGTGACAGAAAGCGCGCTTTTAACATTCGAAAATTCGGACACATTTGTATATTCGAATAACTGTATTGATCAAACGCCGCAGTGGGCCAGTTCTAAATCGAGATGAGGGGGCCTATATACTCTCACACATATATGACCAAGTATTAAACAAAGCGTAGCTGAATCGAGTCATTTCGGTACATATATAACAACTAATTGTACATACGCTTACAGAGTAGCCGAATCAACATCGATTTGTGGACAACTCGTACAGATTTTACACTCCACCTTTGTGGACATATGCTTCACTAGTCATTTGTCTGATGAAGGTGACAGAGCACATACCGCACTAGTCATTCGAAACGTCACATATGAACACTTTTTGGATGTGCTACATGAATCTTTTCACAAGCCATACTTACCAACCTGAAAAAACTGTTTAGAAATGTTTTGATCATACTTATCATATCCAAGGCCGAAATAAAAAGATCAAATGCAATTTTGGTAAAATATAAACAAGCTGGGTATAGATTCATTATCAATCAATGTAAACAAGAAATAAAGGAAGTTTAGAGATTCCAAATATAACAATGATGATAGCAGATCAAACATGATCTCTTCAATGTGCATTAAGTAAAAGACATATAAGACAAGAGGCCCAGAGGGCCTGTATCGCTCATCTGTTTCTTTTGTTACATGAAACTGACATATAGGTAACTTCAGACCAAATCTGGTAAATAGAGCACAAGACATTTTAACATCTCTTGAACATTCCTAAGATATTGTTGTTTGGAATTTGAAATTTTAATGTTTAAGCTTTTAACCCACGTTGACCTTTGAGTTCGGCTAGCACTTAAAGTTGACGCCTTTACTGTAACAAAGAAAACGATTAACACAGCTGGTCTACATAACATACCCAAGTATCATTACTGTAGTCCAAATGGTTCTTATGATGTTGTTGTTTGAAGTTTTTAACATATTTGACCCCTGTGACCTTGAATATGGGCAAAGGTCATTGATTTATACAAACTTGGCAGCCCTTCATCCAAGCATTATTCTGGCCTATCATCACCACCCTGGACTTTTTGGTTATCCAGAAGAATTTGATTCAAAATTTCAACATATTTGACCCCTGTGACCTTGAATATGGGCAAAGGTCATTCATTTGAACAAACTTGGAAGCCCTTTAGCCCAGCATTTTACTAACCAAATATTCCGAAAAAGTCGTTGAAATGTTTTAAACATATTTGCCACCTATGAACAACCTTCGTAGCACTTTATCCCAACATGTTACTGGGCTAATATCACTACCCTTGGACTTTTGGTTATTCAGAAGAAGTTGTTTGAACGTTAAGATAGTTGACATTTGAATAAAGTAAGTAGCCCTTTATCCCAGCATATTACTGGCCAAATATTAACAAGCTATGCCTGTTGGTTATTCAGAATGAGTCGTTTAAATGTTTAAAAAATGTTTTGACCCCTGTGACCTTGAATATAGGTCAAGGTCATTTATATGTATAAACCTTGTAGCGCTCCATCCAAGCATGTTATTGGCAAAATAGCATCCTACTGTTTCTTCTGGTTATTCAGAAGTTGTTGAACAAAATATCATCACCCAAGGCCTCTTGGTTATTCAGAAGAAGTGGTTAAGGTAAAAAGTTGTCAGACGGACGACGGAGGCCGCACCACAGCATAAGCTCTCATGGCCTTCCGGACCAGGTGAGCTTAAAGTGGCAATACATGTATATAGCGGTTCACCAGACCCCTTTTCAGCGCATGGCACTCAATCCTCCCTAGACACACATAAATATAGTACTTTTCTTGAGTATGATCTAGCAATTAAAGGTTTATACATGTGTGCTACAGCCAAACTGAATTGGTAATTTGAACTTTAAAATCAATAAAGTAACATAATTCTACATTATTTGGCAATGAACACATTTTCGGTTTCTACCACTACCTTAGAGAGATACTTAAGTATAATAAGCAGTGTGAATGTAGAGGAAATAACAAGAAAGTGATGCTCTATACAAACATATTTTATCAAAAATAACAAAGGGCCGTAACTCTTAATGTAATGGAGCTAGGCACCTACATACTTGAAAAAGCGACATCCCACATGCATAAGGTAGCAGAGTACAATAGAAATGGCTTGATCCTAAAAATAAAGGGCATGTCTCAGATAAACATGGATAGCGGATTTATCCTGCACAACACAC
>JAUMHH010214013.1:0-12557 GCA_032359455.1 Chlamys rubida | reverse complement strand
CGCAGGCAGATAGAGTTACCTCCCTTTGCGTGGTTTCCTTCAGTCTTTCAAACATGAGGTTGAAGAAGAGGTTATTAGAGCCTTTGATGTCTCGCTGGATCTCATCTTCTCTCAGATTTCCTGGAATTTTTAGATAAAAAAAATAATTAACAAATAGAACTGTCATTCTATCGGTGGTTAAAACTGATGTCTACATTCCATACATAATCATTTTTAATTAAAGTTTAAGTATTATTTTATTACAAAGGAATATGTGCTAATTCAAAGATTTAGAAAAAAAAAGTTAATAAATAGTGATAACGAAACACTCAAGCCCCAAAAAAGTAAAATTATTCCATAATCAATCGTTCAATCTTTTTTTTCCAACACTAGTTAAAAACTGATGACATGACATTTCTCAACAGAACCAACACAAAAATATAAACACCTGTTCAGGTTGTTGAAGTTCAATTTGAACTGACCTGGTGCAAGATGAAGAAAAGTAGAAAATGTCTGTGATGCTAGCAAGAGGCCAGAGTAGCCATCTTAAATTTCAAATATGTCCAAACATAACAATGGTCATGACCGCGAGATGACCATTTACAATAAGTGTGGTCAACATTTGCCTATTGGGTCTGAAGAAATCATTGTTCCAGTACTGTTAACGCACAAGGAAACTGTTTATGATTGAACCCAAGCCTGAAGTGAGACTAACCAATCCTGTAGGAAGACACGAGGAGTTCGGCCTGCTGACTTCGCGGTAACAGCGACAGAATGTCAAATGGTAGAGGGAGCTGATGTATAGTCTGTGGGGGTCCGGGTCTACCAGGGGGGTCCTCCACATACAGGGGCACAAAGTCAACGCTGCTGGAGAAGCTGTAAGTAGTATTAAAGGGTTCAACATACAACAGTTATGAATAATTGATTTTGAAAAAATCTTCTAAAGCCCCAGAAACAGTATTCATTTCCGGATTTAAATGCATATTCTTATCCTTTATATCTGTCCTAGTTTGAATTTGAATCAGGACATGATGGATCCCTGATAACTCCACCAGTATGACAGAAAGACAGTAACAATTTTCTAGTGCAAAAACAATGTTCATTTGAAATTCCTAGCGTTATGCTTTCTAAAAAGATTGTGTCAGATACTGTACAATAGAAATGTAAGTATGTTATTAAACCAGTGCAATTTTTGATTTATTATATCAGTGCACTTTTATATTTTTTATATCAGTGCTCTAAAATTATAATACCAGTGTACTTTTAACTAACCATACCAGTACTTATTTTTACATTATCATACCAGTGCACTTTTTACTCATGATCATACCAGTACACTTTTTACTCATGATCATACCAGTGCACTTTTTACTCATGATCATACCAGTGCACTTTTTACTCATGATTATTCACACATGATATGTTTTGATTGAAAGTGTTCCTATATGTTTACGGGGTTCATTATATGTTATCATTTGAATTTATAAATTTCAAACTGAGATAGGTCACCATTTAAATGGTGGCTAAATGTAACTTACCTTCCATCCTGGAGCCAGTCCACATCATTGGGGACAGCGTAGGTGTTCTGACATACATACACCAGATGTTCAAAGGTCACCAGGCAGGAAATGCATTCAAGGTCAGGTGGATATAACTGCAAAGACAAACACAGGTTCACTTAGTCACGGTCGAATCAGAAACCTAAAATGTGAAGCTCAATCCACTCTCCTCAGCTCCAAAACTTAGTCAAGGTCGAATCAGAAACCTAAAATGTGAAGCTCAATCCACTCTCCTCAGCTACAAAACCATCTCCTGAAGGCATAGTCACATCCAATCAAAACCCTACAACGTGAAAACCTTCCTCCTCAGCTTCACACCAATCTTCCTTTAGTGTTAACTTTAACTGTAAAGAACACATTTTACTGACTTCATACGATACAAATTATTTTAATAAAATATAATGTAGCATATATATAAAGAATCAATCAACCATATGATGACAAACTATTGTCTAATTAGATTACAGCCATGAAGCACACCTGACATTGCGGACTTTGGTGGTCATCTTTTTTGATGAAAATACTCTATTTTTCATGGATGTAGTTGTGTATTCCGTGGAAGAACTGTAAAAGCTGGATAACCACAATGACCTCTTTAAAAAGATGTTGGATCTCCTTCATTCTGTAAAGTTAACATAACCTCACCTGGATATATGTTTGCTTACAGAGTTGGGACCTCAACTGTTTCCATGCTATGACCTAGAACAGGCCGAGATGGACTCAGGCAAATTCTGGTCATTTCAATGCTTTTGTCTTGTTATGGGGTGGGGATCTCAACCAATCCAATGCTATGACCCAGAGACTAAATTTCTGGAGGGACTAACTCTTCAGGATGGGGCTGGACCCAAAGGCCAACTCTAGTAGCATGGCTATATATGTCAATTTATGCCTACATGTGTCTTTTTGGTTGCATATCTAGGATCTTGATTTTTTTTAAGTAATACATCAATACACTAAGATGGCTTAGGGCAAATTAGCTAAAAATCACTTTAAATAAAGGAATAGTATTTTTAGATAATGAAAATAAAGGAAAAGATAAGGTCCAAACAGAAACCTTCATTTCTCCTATTTGACCCAACCCCTTAACTGTTTGGGGAACCACTACCTTCATTTAATGGAAGATTGAGTTCCCTTGACCTAAGGATGGTTGTACAGGGCTTAATGTTCTATCAACAGCTAGGATCATTTAAGGACGTGCTTGACCATAAGACTAAGGGTTCTCCAGACTTAATAAAGTTAGAATTCCCTTATCCAAACTCAAGGGGTAGGATTTTAATATAGGGTAGTAGGATTTTAGAATTTCCTATAATCTCCCTATTGATATCCCCACTTCTCTACCCTTTGGAGGAGGGGTCACAGCTTCCTTTTGGACAATATTGAATCACTTGGCAGAAGGATTCTCAAGACCGAATTCAGTTAAAATCATTTAAGGATTTCTAAAGAGGTAGAATTTTAATTACATGTAGTTACATATATTTCCCCAAACTGACCCCACTCCTCTGATCTAGGAAAGTGGGGATGGGTGGGTGGGGGTTGGGGTACAGAGTCTCTGTTTATACAGCATTTCATCCCTTTAGTTCAAGGATGTGATAATAAATATGTCATGTGTGATTGGAAATATGAGTTGTGTGAAAAAACACATGTGTACTGTGTGATAAGACATGTGAACTTTCAGAGAGGACACATCTACTTTGTTGTAAGACATGTATTGTTTGATACGACACATCTACTTTGTTGTAAGACATGTACTGTTTGATAGACACATCTACTTTGTTGTAAGACATATACTGTTTGATAAGACACATCTACTTTGTTGTAAGACATGTACTGTTTGATAGACACATCTACTTTGTGATAAGACATGTACTGTTTGATAAGACACATCTACTTTGTTGTAAGACATGTACTGTTTGATAAGACACATCTACTGTGCGATAAGACATGTAGTGTTTGATAAGAGACATCTACTTTGTTGTAAGACATGTACTGTTTGATAGATACATCTACTGTGTGATAAGACATGTACTGTCAGTCTGTGTGATAAGACATGTACTGTTTGATAGATACATCTACTGTGTGATAAGACATGTACTGTTTGATAAGAGACATCTACTTTGTTGTAAGACATGTACTGTTTGATAAGACACATCTACTTTGTTGTAAGACATGTACTGTTTGATTAGACACATCTACTTTGTTGTAAGACATGTACTGTTTGATAGACACATCTACTTTGTTGTAAGACATGTACTGTTTGATAAGACACATCTACTTTGTTGTAAGACATGTACTGTTTGATAGACACATCTACTGTGTGATAAGACATGTACTGTTTGATAGACACATCTACTGTGTGATAAGACATGTACTGTTTGTTAAGACTTATCTACTGTTTGGCAAGACATGTACTGTCAGTCTGTGTGATAAGACATGTTTTTCCCAGTGTCTGGTTAAGTTTGAAAAGTTCAGTGAGATAAGAATATCTAATAAGTTAAAACAAAAAGCTGTAGTTATTAGCAATAGATTGCTGTAAAAATTCCTGGAATATGTGGTTATCAATTGTATAAGAATAAATTACAAGAAATATATTTAGAAAGATAAATGACTGAGTTTTCATGTTCTTGCCTACAACATTGCCAGAAGGGAGGTAACCCTAAATAATAGAGGTATAACAGTTGATAGTATTTCAGATGTCTATGTATAACGTCTCCATCTGGAATATTGAGTGGAGTGCCATGTAACTGCTTGATACTGTTGCTATATGGTTATGAGAGATGTCATGCATAAGATTAGGTTAGCTGTGCTGTTATGACATATAACAAAATGGGTGACCATTTAGAGTGGGAGTCTGTCACCATCTTCAATGTATGTACCAAATGGTACAAACTACTGTCTTTCATTCCTATAGAGAACCAAACTCATATTTCATAGAAACTGTACAATTAACAAATTGAAAAACAACCCAGCATTCAGTTTGCACTACATCTATATGAGTCAAATGACACAAGAGGAATCCCCAAAAATATTGCTGTAAGTCCAGTTTCTGTGCTCTGATCCTTTCAATCTGGTCAAAACCAGATCTTTAATTCCACTCCGATACCCTACATTCTTTGACTGGAAGGTAGAGTATTGGAGTATAATTAAAGATCTGGTATTAAACAGATTGTGATCCTTTGTCCATCGCTGCATGCATAAATTTGTTGACATCATCAGTTTTTGGGTCACAAATCTGAACACTACTTTTACATCTTTTTAGAGCTACTAGAATTTTAAATAAAAGCGATTCAGTTCAAAATATTTTACTTCAATACCTCTGGAATAGTAAACATTTTTATTAGATTAGAATAAAAGAGAAGAACACCTGGAGAAAGTATATTTTTCTCAATATGATTTTTTGTACGTCACAAATGGTCCTTCTTGGCGTCTGCATACCAAAACTATGTATAAGCACACGGGCTAGGTTGATCTGGAAATTTCAAAAGCACCATATCTGAAAGAATGATATCCTTGTGTGTGTCCTCCTTTATTCTTAGTAAATGTAAGTATACCCTATGCAAAGCATTGTTGTCTTCAGAAATGTTGCAGAAACAAAAGCCGTCACGTTTTTCTCCATCCCCCCTTCCTCCTCTCCCCTTAAATTTCTGTAAATTTGGACCATAAGGGTATCACAATACACATATTGTGTGATATGAACGGGTAGGCATAGAAATTGGACATGTACCGGAGTCATTCAATGATGACAATAGGATTGATTTAAGGATCCCTGTACCAAAAGCTGTAGCTAAGAATTGAAAAGTGTTTTTTTCTGGCATAACTATACCTTTGATAAATCATTTCTGAAAAGAAAACCGTACTTTACGAGACTTTTATGAAAAACAATAAAGATAAAATAAACAAAATATAATCAACAACAGTGTTCGGAACGTAAAAATTCAGCGGGCCTAGACCGGTATTCGAACTATGGACTTTCTACTCTTTCTACTATTGCTCTAACCGATTGAGCTAAATGGTAAATGGAGGTCTCTTGGGCTAACTGCGCTACAGTTACATCCAAAAAGAAGTTAAACCACAGTACAGTGGGACAGGTATCCTTAAATTGTCAGAGCTAGGAAAGTTATTACAAACTAAATGACCAGAAAAACAATGTGACGCACCTTACTGTTTAATTTTACTTTAACTCATTCACCCCTGAAAACACATTTGAACTCTTCCAATCCAAAGGTTGGAATAGTTCATTATGAAATTTCAGGGGTGAATGAGTTAATTCTGTTATTTGGCAATTTTCACCCGAAAGGCTCAGAAACTGGTCATTCCTTGCCACAAAAAGATGAATTTTTTGGATAACAGTGTATTATAGAATTATAGATAAACAAGTTTGTAAAAAGAATGTTTGAATTTATACAGCCAAAAACCATTCAAATGATATACTAGCTGAGGATGAGAAAACAAAGACCTTGTTGTACTGACTTCTGTAGCCTACCTAGTGTCTGTGTGGCTCTAGTGCTTGTGATTGTGGGCTGATAAACCTATTCTTTATCTAACTCCCGATAACCACAGTCAATACAGTGGCTAATTTCTGCTGACAAACATTTCAATCACACGCCACCTTTATCACCTTATTCAAGATAACACCAGCTAACCGCCATATTAATATCAATCGTAATAAATTTAAAACAAAAAGAACAAATTCAAATTTATTGTGACTTTAGCACAGTGTTGCTCGACCGATTTCTATATATTATTGAATGATTGTATTTTCTCCAAAGAACTATGATGCTGTTTTGTATTCATACCATCAAACATGCATACAGTATATATAAGTTTTTAGGCTTACAGACCATTTTGTCAATACAAAGTTTCGTGGTCAGAAACTACGTGCAAATTTGAGTCAGTTAATTTGAAGATGAGCCCTTACTGACATTGTATGTGTGCTTTTGTATTTACGAAAAGAAAAATAAATAGATGGTATGCAGTCGATATGATACAGCCAATTTCCAATGTCTGTATTTGGTACGAAACAACAAACCCAAATGTAATCAGCTTGTAACTTTCATTTTTTTTCATAAACAGGTTACAAGAAACTAGGGCGTTAATTTCTGATGTTGACAGTGTCTGTGATATATTGACACACCTATTAGAGGTATTTAAGTCTCTCCAGCCAGGTAAAGTTGGTTTATCATGTTTGCTTGTTTACATACTTACTTCCATAGTCATAATGCTATTTAAATATGATTAGTCTCTCAGTACTGGACAAGTTCATTTTTTGCACACAAATCCGTTTTAATACGATGGTGCCTCCCTTATAGTACCATGATGCTGTATGATTACCCCAAATGGGGCCTCAGATACCCAATGTACTTCTATACTGTACATGTAGTTACAGTACTGTAAAAGTGGAAATTTTCGCGGATGGAAATAAAATGTCCGCAGTATAGCTCTTTAAACTGCTCATAGTTTGAAACTTTTAACCCTGGCAATAGTTCTGAAAGATATATCTTCTGTTTATCTATAATCTAAATAATGAATTAATAAATATTCACACATGGATAATTTCGCATTAATTTACTCAACATGTAAAAACACGAATTTTCGACAACCCAAAAATTTCCACTTTTACATTATCCCCGAAAATGCCCTGCACAGTTAAATGCTGTAAGATTACCCCATATGGGGCCTCACATACAGTGACATGCTGTGATAACCCCTAATGGGGCCTCATATATAGTCACATGCTGTGTGAATACCTCCATGTGATATTACATTATACAGTCTACTTCTAATAAGCCCCTAGACAGTTTCTTGCTGTATGATTACCCCGAATTGGGCCTCAATTATTAAATCATGTGAAAATATTCTGTGACAACCGCGTCAGGACAAGTTGTGTCTTGTCTGCAAGTGGCGAGATTGTCTTGTCCTGCTGCTGGCGAGGCGGTGAAGAGGTACCCGTCCTATCAGCGCAGACTTTGACTGAGGCTGAGGACACTTCAGCCAGTGGGTAAAGGTTAACCCAGTATCACGTCTTGTGATATGTTCTGTACTGTCCCAGATTTGGCTGGCCTTCAGAAGACCTTATCACACACCCCTGCCTACATCAGGTGTACGATCAAATCCTCGTATCCATGCATGCTACCCATCTTACAGAACAAATACTTAGTATCTGTGCAATGTGTCATCAAACTCTACGATTCCAAGTGTGAAAAACCAGGGTGACAACAGATTAAAATGTGACATTGACGAATATAGAACCAAATTTAGATTACTGAGACGTTTCGAGAACTGCAAGTAAATAAATGTTCTGAAATGTACTATATTAGATCCCGACCTATCCAGAATTACTGTCATGTGCAATATTAGATTCTGACCTATCCAGAATGAGTCAAGAATTTAGAAAAACAAAAATGTCCTCTTCGAAAAATAAGCATTATATAGAAAAAATCTAACTGCGCTGTTCTGTTTGTCTTACAACTTACAGGTGTGGCCATAAAAGTATTACCTCAATCACTAAATTAGCGACATGTAGGTAATTTAGAAATAACAGGATAGGCCATGTGATCTATGTACAGTACTAAATAACACAGACCAAAGCTGTCTCCAATTTGTAACAAGAACATAAATTATGAAACTGTACAAAATATCAATGTTGGATGAGTTCACCAACAGGTTATATTAGCATCCACAAAGCTAAAAATATTAGTGGCATTTTATAAATTCCTGACTTCACTGAGTTAATGTGTTTCAAAGCATAAACCAAGCACTCTGTTTTTAGAGTGACCACCCCATCCATTCAATGGAGATGTCCAAGACATTGGCCAACAAGGGTCATGGCAATTCATTATGACAATAATAACGAGATGACATCATTAGTCATACCCCCTACTTACAGTGACCTCCATTTTGTGCAAACCTGTTGCATGCTATTTGTTTGTATAAGTAGAAAGGTGAATTTCGTTTTCTGTCCATCATGTATATATATTGCCACTTGATTTAAAACAAAACAGTAATTAGTCAGACAGAATAAGTTTATTTTTGTAAAAGTCATAACAACATAAACTGACTTTAAACACATTAAATGATGAACTTCTTCAGGAATCCTACACCTGAGGTTGGAAACCAGAACCAAAGGAGTTAATCCAGTTCCATCAGGTCAATGTCCAATCTCCATTTTCTTTGTGTGATCTGGTTCTTCCACCTCAAACTGATTATCAACAACAGGGTCAATTCGGTCTGTCAAGTTCTACAATAAAAGGCCTAATTGACCTGTCACCGTAAAGTGCGTAAACACTCTGTTTTATAACACTTTGCAAGAAAGAATGCAACTTTTTTTTTATCAAACCTATGAAGTAATTTTCTATTTGAAACGAATTTAGAGATGGTGATTTGAAAGTTATTGACCTAATTAAAATCTTCAACAGAAGTTATGATTTAAATGGAATATGGATACTCAACAATTTATGCTTACAATGATTCCGTTATTATCAATAAACAAATGTTGTTAAACCTGATATTGCAAGTTAAGAACCATCAGTGATCTTTACCAAAGACTCATTGCATGCAGTGAGGCACTCTGTAGTGTTAGGTCTATCATTTACCCTATCTGACTGTTTGTAACCAGGTCACCAACCCTCTGTTCAAGAAGTATCGTTCAAGAAGTATCGGTATCGTTAGTAAATAGTCAGTGCTTTGCTTGTACAAACATACACATTAGCTGTAATTAAGAAGTGCTGTTGTTGGAAAAATAAGAATCTTCAATCCTCGTTCTATTGTCTAATAAACAATGCAATTGCATCTCATATACAATTATTTGTCTTTTCGATATATACTCTATATGAGAGAGTTATGATACATGTAAAATCAAATAAGTCCATTGAACATATGGGTCAAATTATGGGTTTTTGGGGGGTTTTTTTGCCTTCCGTAATGCAATAAAATTGAGATCAAAGTAATAATGTAAGTCTTTTCATAGTTCAGTCTGCTGTGTAATTCAGTTTCTATTGCGGTGATAAATTATTTCCAACTTGAACTGAAAGTATCTCTTTTAAATTTTTGAATTAAGATGTAACAAAAAGTTAAATAAAATTATACAAATGAATATATGCAAGAACCTAAATTACTACATTTAATTGTCATGAAATAAAAAAGCATAACATGAAAATGAACCAATACATTGGATGTAATACAGAAAAACCTAGTGTGTAAGGATGTAGGTAAGCCAATGATGAGTTCTGAGATGTAGGAAATCAGTTTCTGGGAAACCTACTGATGGTTCTTAACTTGTCAGCTTTAGCCCCATAAACTGTACATCAGTAATGTCGGTTGTGGTGGTACCGTTTTGTTTGGTAGAGGTGACATCTGTATTCATGTTAATCTTTCATGCTTTGACATCTCTTATGTTTTGCTTTGATAAAAACCATATTGTTTAAAATCTTAAACATAAATAAGAATGTTTTCCCATAAAATATATTTCCAATAAATTAGAAAATATGAATCTTTAGTGTAAAGCTGAAACTATATGTTAAGCACCGTTAGGAATTCATTCTTGCAGCAAGCACAACACCTAATCACCCTGCGAATGTAATTATGTAGTTGCGTTGGCTATCATGAACATCAGTACTACATTATACTTGTACCTTTATATTTTACATATACTTTGCAGGTATAGCTGGTATATCGTCACATTTACTCACTATGTACTAATAATTTAAATTTTTATGTTTAATTACCCATATACTGGTACATCTCTACATATTTGTCACATTGGTTGTAGAGGATTAAAATGGAAAGAAATATATAGTTTCCAATTATCTCTAAGTATTTATAGATATACTGGTTTATGAGATACAATATCTATTAATTTGATTACCTTTGAACTTCAGATGGAAGTCACAGTGACCTAATCACAGTATATCATACATTTTCTATTCTTCATGCAGATATATTAATAGTTTTATAAAGATAATATTTTATAAAGATATATTTAAAAGCTAAAAACATGATTTCATCCAAGACATTCATGGAGAACATTTTTTTTATATTTGACCTTTGACCTTGAGATGAAGGTCACTGAGTGACATAGTTAAGATGTACTACTTCACATTTTCTGTGAGTGATGCAAGTTTAAGTTTCATAAACAATTTTCTTAGAACCAGACTAATCAGCAGTATAGTTATTATCTGTCTACCATCAGTCGAAAGGTGCCATGATACATATACCTGTACTTTTGACTGAACATAAAGGTCACTTACCTGGTGACAATACTTACACTGACGATCCAAGGATACCAGTATGTCAGACAGGAACGAACTAGTCAGTTTTCTTTGTCATGGCGACTGTGGTGTTTAGTATGTTAGCGGCAAAATGGCGCATCCTGCAGTTGGAGGAGTTGAATCTCACCATGCTTTTTACGATGAGATAAAACTCTCTCCACTACAAATTACACCCTTTCTAGGAACCATCACCATGGAAACCAGCTTACTGGTTACCAACATCCATTTTTTTATGAAATGTTATCATCACAGAAACCAGGAACAACCATTGTAGCCAACAGTATTGGAACTACAAACACGGACTATCAACTCTAATAACAAACCACCATATTTCCAAGGACCCATCAACCACAGCGACAAAGACACATGTATACTTCTTGAAGAAAAGAACCCAAGACATTCAAAAAACCGAACAAATACGCATCTTTGACCTAAATAAACATCAAATTCCCATGACAAAACGTAAAATGGAACAGAACAAAACTAGACATTAATCCTATGATACAAGATGACCCAGCAGATTCTTTGAGTCGTTCCACAGGTGAATCTCCAGCAAATCTAGTAACTAACTCATGTAACTAACTTGGCTGACAACACACAAAACATATCAAAAGAACATAAAATGAAAACCTTTTAAAAGAATTGGAAAAAAATCCAAAAAGAAAGCATAGTCACCCAAGTCATTCAAGTAACTTCAGTAACTTAATTGACATGATTTTACAATCCTCACCCGTGAAATACCTTCATATCACTTTTTGTACCACCGTTGTAAATCCTCCCCATTGATTTTTTCTTTCTCTCCCAAGAAATGCCTACGATAAAGATCAACTTTTCCACTCCAGCGCCGTGTCCACACTGCTGACCGTGGCGTGGTGGGGCCGAGTCCCAGCCCTTCACTACTGCTGGTCCTAGTACGACCCTAACCTTTTTGGCATGTGAGCTTAGCCAATAGACTGACAACGCTAGCCAAGTTTACATGACCCATAAGTCCCTCTATTTGTTGTGTCCAAACAATCGTTTGCAGTTACCCAAATATTCCCAGCTCATCTTAAACCCACACAACCGACAGTGTGAAATACTATCTGGCCCACTCAATACCCAAGGACGATTTCTGACTTCATATTGATTATGTATGAGCATGTTCTAAAATTTTTGGGTTGATCATGTATGTATTATACAAACAGGTCACAGACTATGACACCAGTATATTACCTATCACACGTTACCCTCAGGGGAGGGAGGGGGAAGGGAAGGGGGAGGGGGGATTGAACATGGGAATGAAATAATGTATATGACAAAATGCATTCAAAATTCACACTTACCAAAAATGTTAAAAAAACGTAATGTTATATTTAAAGATATCTGTGAAATCAATATTGTCCATGCAAGATATATGCAGCACTCATATAAGTTTCGTCATGACAGGAGAAAAACCTCAATGGAATAAGAGTGTAATTTATGATATCAGACTTGACAAACAAGAGTCGGTCAACAATACAGGTTACAAGTTGTAAAATCAGTTCACACTCTACCTACTGACCCACATGCTACCCTATGACATGTATTTTCGCAAACTAATTCTAGCCTACAGGGACCCCAAATCAACCAAGTCACACTTGTCTACAGGGACCTATTAACCAAGTCACACTTGTCTACAGGGACCTATTAGCCAAGTCATACTAGCCTACAGGGACCCCAAATCAACCAAGTCACACTTGTCTACAGGGACCTATTAACCAAGTCACACTTGTCTACA
>JAUMHH010214002.1:0-12557 GCA_032359455.1 Chlamys rubida | reverse complement strand
TCACAAACAAATGACGTAACAATCAATACCTGCTCTCAAGAGAAGATAACTCTGCAATACGCAAAGACGGAATACCACATAATGTGTCAGCTTTAACGCAATCGATATTTAATCAGCAATCAGAGAGAAAGCGGATAACAATGACAGCGAGTTTGAAATCCCGCGAGATATAATAGAGTACGAGAGGTGATATTATCGTCTCCCGGAGAAGTGCTATCCCGTCATGTCCCCGATTGCTCGTCTGTGTAGGTTGACCTGTCAGATGGTCACATGATATAGGTTGTTCTAGTCAAAGGATATGCGGGGGAGTAACACATAATGCTGTTCCTTCCCCAGACAGCACTTAGGACTTAGATATGTTGGAGGTAATCTCGGAAGTTTACCCAGATAAAGAGTGTACTTCAGCTTGCGCCTTTTTATTTACCGGTGTTTTATACCAAAGATATTGAGGTGAACTTTTTTTTTTCCCTTTTTTTCTTCAAATTAAGATTCCGTCGATCAATATGATAGCAGCATCAACAGAGCTTAGTCGACTGCAGACTCTCAACTCGTTGTGAAAAGATCAACGCTCCGCTGTTATTATGTATTCCACAAGAATTAGGCTATGACTGTACTTTGGTAAATAATTGTCGCATTAGTCCAAATTAGCTGATATTTTTCAAACGTACAATTACATGAATCAGACTATGTATTTTATTTTTTCGTAAAGAAACGCAAATGTTTAGGGTCGATTTTTGGACCGGATGTTGTAGATTGTCGCAGATAACATGCCGCCCGCCACATGAGTTAACCATTGTATAAACGATCACACAGACCAGTCCTTGACGTAATGTGGGAACCATGTCTCTTGTCTAAGGACAATTACATAACAATGGCCATTACATATGATAATGGAGCACATTACTTTTTATCAGTAGATTTGCCGGATGACCATCACTTGCACCTTTCCATATTTAGAAATTATATCACTTTGGTCGCTGCATGTTTTGTTAGAAATCGATTATATCTTATCTTTTACAATATGGCATTGTAGTGAATGACAATAACAAAAAATTCAACAGCAAAAATATACTTTCTGAAATCGGAGGTACAAAATTTTGTAAATACAATTATTTAAAACATGTTTTAAACAGATCAATAAATCGTTAAAAAGCTCTGTAAACGTACTGTACTGGATAAGTGTTTTCGGAAGAACATTTCATGAAGGATAGAGTCAATACGCCACTATCGCACTCGTAGGAGGACTGCTAAATCATTGAGCGCTAAAAAAATGAATTCGCTAATGTGAGTACTTAAGCGGTGGTTAGATATCGTTTCAATTATATACATTTATTTATGTAAATATTTTTTTTTAACAATTTTAAAATAAATAAATGGGTGTGACAGAAAAAAACACTTAAACATACACACTGTTAACTTTGTTGTTTACTATTGTAGTCGTTATGATATATATTTAACACGAACATGTTTATCAAATTTTCACTTGTGCTTTTATCAACAGTATTTTCCTCTTATGTGAACTTTTGTATGTCATAGTGAACAACATTTATCATGTTATAGTGTTTGTAAATATGAAATATTTATATCAATAATATTCTGATTGAAGTGCTTTTGATTGCGTTTCTAGAAATATTTTCGTAATGTTACTGGCGAGTGATACTTATTTTTGTGAACAAGTGAGTTGTATGATATCGTCGCAAGAAAGTAAGTTGTAGAGGGTGTACGATGTTTTACAAATTATGTATACAATAAATATTGAACACGGTCACACAACAAAGAAAGAGAGTGAGAAAGCGAGAGAGAGAGAGAGAGAGAGAGAGAGATAGGGAGAGGGAGAGAGAGGGAGAGAGAGAGAGAGAGAAAGCGAGAGAGAGAGAGGAAGCGGCGGAGTAACAGAACGGATGAGGTACAATTGTATGAATAATTAAACTTTGTTGTAATCGCGATTTATTGAAATGAACTCTTTAGTCTGATCAGGCTGATTCGTATAATTACATACTTAAAAAGGACATTGAGCAAATATATCTTATTTTCAAATAGACTTTGCTCGAGCTATGAGGATCATGGACGTATGTATGTATTTAGAGCATGTACAAATATCAGCTCTTTGTGGTTAATATTCCCACCGTTACCAACAAGGTCATCGCACGTGTCATCGTTTACCATGACGTCAGGGCTGTTTATCACGCGTAACCGACATTCTGTTAATCGGCCAGTACCTGTCAGCCATCTTGTCTGGTCGTTATCGCGTGTGCCGTTACGGCAATAATGCAGGGCTTGGCAAGACCAAAAAAATGTCTCATTTTTCATATATCTGATGAACATTAAAGATAATATACTTTTACATCTCGACAGCTTGTTGTTATTACTTCAAATTATACAATAATCATGCTGGTGGTTCATTGTATGTTTTGACGACAGGAAATGGGGACTCACAAATTCATTATTTATTCAAATCAAAACCATGCCGGGTGTCACAATGTCAAAACATATATCTTATATTTAAACAGAAGAACACATGTGTAAACTTAGATAAATAAAAAGTGCCCAGTGATGTTGCATCATGTTACATTTAGACCTACCAAGTGTGGTATCAGGTTTGAACAATAATTACCGTGACGGTATAATAATATGACTTCAGACAACACATTTGAAAAGCAGTCCATATTGTCTGGTCTTTGAAACGACATCATCACTTTTGATGGACAAATGTATACCTTTAATATCATAATGTCAAATAGCAGTTGCGATATCTGACACTCCGGCCAGCAATTTATTCAACTGACACTGTTTAATTATTTGTTTTCTCTTTTGAACAAGTAAAGACACACAAAGGATATTTTACACAGGAAAGAATACTTTAGCAGTCGATTGATTTGCCATAATAAGCACCTGTAATACGTGTAAGCAACCGTGTACGACGGTAAAGATAGATGTAAGAAAACACCATAATGTACATGTAGCAAAACATCAAGGTGAAAATTGAGTTAACAAATAAAGTTCCAAATTTCTAGACGTCATGTTCAGTAACAAGTATTTTAAACAATACAGTGACAATATTTCACGATGTATTGTGTAGCACTATTATCACCATATCTCGAAAAAAGTTCAGCTCAGCAAAAAATGAACTTGGTGTATATAACTTTTGTTAATCTCAATGTCATACGTTAATAATGCTAAATATTTGCGTGCGCAAAGTAATTTACTATTCTCGGACTAAGCAAAGTACTTTAGAGATGACGTATACAGTACAATTGAAAACTTTCGGCCTGTTAAATATTCGCCCTTTGCCGATAAAGTACGTGTTCGCCGATTCCTAGTTTCGCCGTTCACATGTTATAACTATATATTGTACATGAATGGTGTGTACTTAACATAGCTGTCATGATATATTCGCCCTCATTGAGGAGTGCGAAAAAGGCAAAAGTTAAACTGCGACGAAAATTTCACGGTATATAGTATTACTTAATGATAAGGCAAGAATCATATATATATCTAAAAAATGAACGTTGTTGTATTAGATATAGCAAATCAACCGAGTCGAGGCGAAAAAAGGAACGTGCAGGGTTGCTTGTGTATCCCCTGCTTTCGGTGAATCGATAACATGCACTTACTATTCTATTAACCCCAGTTATATTGTAGTTATGTTAAGATAACCTAAACAATTTTAATCAATTATCGTAATAACGTATCTCCAGATATATAGTAAAGTAATGAATTATCGAGTTTAAGGCAGTTGCAAAACACGTAGTACAGTTTTAAAATCTACTTAATTAAGAATTTATATATCATATATATAGGCATTTTGACTTTACACAAGTTTAATGATCCCTGTACAATTGCAGGCAAACCGAAAGAGAATTCCACGACAGTTTTTCGTAAATATAGTTATCTCCCCTTCATTTCGTTTTGGTACTTTCGTCTACTGGTAACCAAACTACTCGGTAGTGAAGCGGACGTAAAACCACTCAGACAAGCAAACCAACGAGGGGAGATACAAGCGGTGACCAGGTAACTCAATACCGTGACTGCAATCTACGGTTGCTGAATGTTTTATTTTAAATTCATCTTTTTTATTTTTCCAAATCCAATCGAAAAGAAGGGTATTTTTTTCAGAAATTATCTTTCAAAATAAAGTCATGTCAGAAAAATTCCGAATGTATTAGTTGCGTTTTTTGGTAGTGGTACATATGAGGACTCATTAGGTAATCGAATGGCGCAGTCGATAACACACACTCGACTTTCACCAAGACGGCCGGGGTTCGATTCCCCGATCGAACGTGGTAAGGTATGTAGTCATCTAGCCGACCACGTTGGTTTTCTCCGGATACTCCGGTTTCCTCTAATATCAAGACCCCCGCGCACTAACATATCGCCCAACAAGAGTGATTTATACAAATTAAACAAGTTTTGCATAATTGTTGTTACATAAATAATTCATTTGTATAAAAACATGATACATATAAGTAACACTATAATAATATATAGATATACCAGTATATACCCGTATCAAGCTGTTTGCTAATTGCTTATAAGGTAACTCTTCGTAATTCTTCGTTTTTAACTTTTTGATTGGATGTATTAGTGAAATATGCAATAGCGTCTATTGCTTGCAGTCAAATATATATCTTGTTTAAAACTTCGGGATTACAGGTTAAGTCGATGAAGAAAGCCAAAAAAAGTGAACAAGATTTCTGCAACATTTGACAATTTAATTCATAAAGGACAATTCAGTGGTACACGTGCTGAAAGTAAAAGTAAAATTATTGCAATAAAACGTTTAAAATGTCACAGATTTGTAACCTTTGTCTGTAATGGGTCCTTTTCCCCTAAAAAAAGTATTTAGTGTAAAATGTGCCAGAATAAATTCCAGCTTCAAGGTTGTGACCAACCTCTGGGATCGGAGAGCAGTTCATAATCACGGAAATTCGAAACGACATCGCAGCTTTTAATCGACCAATGCAGACCTTTAGTATTATAACGTCACTAAACTGTTACCACTGATGCCCCAAACAGCAATATATACAACTGGCATTGTGGTAACTACACACAAAGGAGATTTAACAAAGGAACGATTCAATGGGTTGTCGACTCCTATGATGCAGATAAAGTCAGTATGTCTAGCCGTCATGTACAACAATAGATACATATAAATGGCAAACCAACACAACACCAAAAATCTTGTTCAGAAACATGCATGCTACTATATGTGTTGCATCTACTTCATTATCATGTATTATACCATAACTCTAGACGTGTACAGTTTAGCAAGTAAAACAAATATTATATTCTAGCCATATCAAATAATAATTATGATATACAACATTTGATATAGCGCCCTATCTAGCTAACATAATCCACTCTAAAGCGCTTTACAGTACATAGATATACAATTAATACAATTAGCATATATATACATGAATCAATACAATTTTGAGGAATTCGCAGGAGCGAATGTGATAAGTTACAAGTATATCAAAGTAACTTTTTGATATTTTTGTATCCATAAGCAAGTATATCGCACTATCTTTTGACATCTAGTCTAGTAACATATTAAGCATCATATCTCCGGAATTCCGGTTCAGTTCCCAATAATTGCAATTGTAATTACTATATATCTTCTGTTACACGTTGGCAAACCATCAATTTTCCTCGCAAATGCTAGTTGTTCTCGTGCGAAAATGATGTGTTCATTCTGTACATTAACTACCTGTGGATTCCCATTACATTTTTCGGACGAAAATAAAATATCGTAATAAATATATAATGAATATATGATGTATTTGTGTTATTAAAATCGTACACCAAAATGACAACAACGTTGTTTGTCATATTTATATATGTAATAAATGTAGTTAAGAGACACATTGTTAGCGAAAGCAATTATACAAGCAGTTACATATCTGTAAAGGGTTGTCGTCTGACCTTTATCAATCCGATTATTCAATTCGCCCGAGTTCAATTGTAGGTGTACAACGATAACTAAAACGCAATATAATATTGATCCAAATTATTTACCTCTAGACATCTAGTTACTAAATATAAAGGACACCATTACCTAGATACCCAGTCAAGTCGTCAGAAGAATGGTACCGCATGAACCTAGTCATTAAGACCAGTAACAAGTCGTTCGGCCATCATATGACGGATACGCGTTGCTCAGGTTTAAACGAATTTTCTCTCTAACGTATAAATATCGCAAGGAAATTGTAAAAGAAAAATGTTACACCGTTTTGGGTGTAGTTAAATATGTTTGCTAAAGATAAGGAAAATATAACCATTAAATCAAACTGATTCGCATATAACTAGCTATTTTATTATGTGGTTTTAAACGACAATGGATGTTTCTTACAAAGAGTATTATCAGAACTATTTTATCATAATTTGTATTCTAATCATGTAATTTCTTTGGTATCGGCATTTTGCCCTTTATGTTTTTAATTAACCAGTACATGTAGTGACGGTATAGTAGTTTTAATAGGTTGATGAAAAAATTATTGTTAATATAAATTGGAATTTTCACCGAAGAAAATATCTGATTCATCACTGACTTTTGTTGATTAATGCGTTTTTGATGACTCATGTAGTATATTGTATTTGTTTTTTTTTCTACTTTACTTCACGAGATAAGGAAATAAAATCACCAACACAATCATTATTGCTGATAATCATATTTCGACAGGAAATGCCATAATTGCCAAGGACTTGGACTTGATTGTTGAAAAAATATCTCCATAATGTCACAAAACAACAATCTAACATTAACGACATGGAATGAATATTGAAAGTGCAGCACACCATTTATACAAAATACTCCCTTCCAAAAAATATTTGTAATTTACAGAATAATAAAAATAACGCAGACCGTTCCATACTGTTCATATCTAAGCAAAAAGGTATGTTAGTGCAGTGATGTGTGGTTTTTCCCTTGAGTTGAGAGGAAATTAACATCGTTTTCACTTAGATATATACATACAAAAAAAAATCAAAAAAGAAGTAAGTTTGCTATATTAACTGATATCATTACAATGGTTAATTTGTTTTACCATAAGGTCCAGGTGTTTAAAGTGTGAATTTATAATTAGATAAACGAGTAGTTCCCGCTGACCTTATAATAAAAACAAACCTATACAGGAAATTCAATCAGGACAGAAAAGTATTTCTAATTTTTTTTTTTTTCTTTTTTTTTTTCTTTTAATATGTAAGATATGTGTACATGTAATAACTCATTTAGCGTATGACGTGAAACAACAAGACAATTACCAAAATGTCAACAAAACTATAGTTCGAACTCCAAATAGATAAAACTTAAAATATGAACAAAGGGAAGGTTTACACGGAGACTTGTAAAGGTACAAAGAGAATAAGACCGGAGGGATAATCGTCTTCTGCTCCATCGATGACGTGGCCATGTAAAATTAAGGCGAATCCTAGTAATGTCATTTTCTCGCTTCGAGAACTCGGTTGGTGACAACAAACAACAAGGCATTTCCATGAGCATAATCAAAAACATCAACTTATCACACAAAGATTATCTCTGCGATATTCTGGTGGCGACCGTAAAACCCGGCCATAGTCTTTATCAGCCTCATATTCAAAAGCCTTGCGTTGTAAGTTTTCCCGTCAGCAGTCGAAATACATCACAGGAGTCATGATATTCGAAGCAAGTTCTTAGGTACCGAATAAATTACGACATGTAAACACCGTAGGTAGGGGAAGAAGGGATGTTGCTTGCAAAGAAAGGGAAAACGCTCACAATTGGAAAGTCGTAATCGTCCCGCTTATCGTACAGCTTAGTAGTAAGCTGTCCCTGTTGGAAATGGTGTAAGTAAAGATCTATGAAAGCGGCTGAAGCTGAGTAGTCTGTGGTGTGCTTGATTTCAAACTCTAGAGAGTATAAACGATCGATGTGGACAATGAAGTGCTTGTTATCAACAGACAGCACATCGTCGATATATCTTAATGTGAAATTGAAGGTCTAGGTATTCGTTACAAGTCCTGATAAGCTGATCAATAAATTTAGCTTCATATGAAAACAAAAACAAATCAATCGGAGGAGAGGTCACGGTTTGTTTACATGGGAACGCCTACAGTCTGATGGAAAATCTAGATTCCGAACTCACCAAAGATATCGTCAACCAGGAACTCAATCATTCTCACAATATCTTCTTCATTGTATTTTATTTTGGCCTTTGTTATATTTTAACAAAACAAGCTCCAACATTCTCTACACTAGTCCCACAACTTAATCATATACCTATCTTGAAATCGTGCAACGTCTCTAAACAATGTTATTACGTGTCGCTCGACAAAATTAAAAAAAATGCCCTTTTACAGTTATTGCACGTTTTCGACAAAGTGATTAGCCTTTTCTACACTGTAGTTCTCCAGAACAACGCATGTAATCCTTAAATCCTTAAACATAACACCAATAATAATTCTCTGCTAAAACACATGTATGTTGATTTCTGATTTCTGGTCTGTGAATGGAGTAGGGGTAGAGGTGGGGATAGAATGACGCAGTGAATAACACGCTCGACTTTCTCCTTCCAGTCATATCAGGACAATCAAGAGTAATAATTATAAGTTTGACGAAAGATTTCTTATGTTTAAAAACAAATAATGTTTCTCATCAACAATAATTTCTACAGCATCGATATCTGTTACATTAATGTTACATTCATCAGTTGTTAGAAATGGGTTAACCATTGTGTAATTGTTCGAAATGAAAAAAGACAATGTGTGTCATAACTAACAATTTGTGTACCCTATCGTTCCGTTCTCCATGGTAATCCGTGTCAACCACTGATTGCTATGAGATGTCCTGACGAGGTGACTATACGAACAGTAGTGGAAATACAATTAATTCAGCCGTTTGTACGGACGGCAATCCGCGCAATATTGTTTGTGGTCTGATTGCTCTCAAGTTTTAGTGCCTATTCATATCCTAGTTAGACGCTATTCTGTGTCAATCTTAATAAGTGAGAGGCCCCTATGCGCATCAGTAACGAAAGCCCTTATGCCATGTGATGTATGTCTAGAGGAGGGCCGTATAATATGCTGCTAATCCGATTACTATGAAACTGGTCGATCCATTGAAGTACAGAAAGGTTTGTACAGCACACATATTGCAACAAAGGTTGGGAGATGGCTTAATATAAGAGCTTACTCTTGTTGCCAGATCCCTAATATCACATTATGTAAAATTATATATTATGTACAGCATATTTGTAAATAAAATATTGTTTAAACCAACAAAGGATGTAGCCAAATGCCTGGAAGCCATAAACGTAAGTCAAAAGTAAAGTATTAGAACAGTATTTGTTGTCGATACGTAGCACATGAATCGGTAAGTCAGAAAAGACTACGTACTGTGTTGGTACATTGCACTATACTGTATGTAATGGAATGAAACGCAAGCTAAAGCACAAAATTAAACATCTGCCAGTAAAAGCTTCATGATATTGGGATTTATGTATGGTATAGTGACCATACCGTTAGGTTTTTTTCTCCGTGTTGGTATGTTTCTGTTTCTTGCAGACATTCGCCTCACTTTTGTTTTCCATTATTTGGATTTTTTGCTTTCCTCATCGACCATTCGTGGTACAGTGTATCAACATGTTGCCAGGGCCTGTTTGATATTACGTTTTTATTTTCCATGTCTTCCTGTTCAGTGACGACTACCCCCAAATTTCTGGTACAATGGATGGTGTGAACTGAAGTTAAGGTACTGGTCTGTATGAGTTTTGTTTCCCGTATATCAGCAACCTGATGGAACCGCCAGCCCCTTTAACGATAAAAGGTATTCCAGAAAGGAATGTTACCGTCTGCCATTTCCTATGATGTAAATTTACTGAATCTTTGTCATCAACCTGGTTTAGATGTGTTGATAGGTTGTTTACCTTACCTTTCTTGACTACTTCCAAAATACCGTCGCATATCTTTTCCATGATTAAGGACAACACTCCAATGCAGCCGTTGTGATGGCTTCCTGCTCCAGATGCTCCATTCAAATGTAGCTAGGTCAGCAACAATAGATGAAACTAAGTTCCCCATTGGTCAGCAACAATAGATGACACTAAGTTCCCCATTTGTCAGCAACAATAGTTGACACTAAGTTCCCCATTGCTGTCCCAAACTGTTGTTGGTAAATTGCACCAACGAGGGAGACATGTATGATATTCTTAAAAAACACTAACAGCTCAATGATGTTATCAATAGGAAGGCTTGTTCTCTTTGTCAAGGTGTGTTTCCTTGCCCTTATGATATGGCCCCATTTTAACATCAACTTAGGGGCAGAATGGGTGAATATATTAACCGTCCCTCTTACTTCTTGGCTGGAGGAGTATTAGAGTGTTATATGGACGCAAAGTCTCGATATAAATCCGACACCTGACTTTACGGACTCGGCATATTGTGGCTAAGTGAACTGTTTTCAGCGGATTAAAGTCAAGACACCGGCCATTCACAATCTTTGCTTGATAAAGGAAACACACTTTTAAAAACCTCGCAAAATGTTTTCAATTTCTGTTTGTCTTCAAAACAAACTTAGCATATATTTTTCATACTAAATGATGAATCTCATTCCGCAAAACAAACGGAAGTTAATTCCCTAAACACTCAATCCATTGAAAGGCGATACGATATAAAATGACTGGATTTATGGGGGGGTTGACTGTACTTTATTTGAAAGTCATGTCACGAAAGTGAAATAATCTTGTTTTCTTATTGTCAAAATTTACAACTCAATTAGAATAATAAAATGTAAAATGCAATAAGAATTGTGAAACTGCAAACAAGGGAAAGTATTGTGTCTGTAGAGAAACGTATTTATTATTGTCTTCCTATCCTTTAGTACCAATCAATTCCATATCTTTAGAGGCTGCACCCTACATCATGATGTGTTATGACATGTACTTGATTCGCGTATTTTTATGACAACAAATGGAAAACACAGTTTGAAAAATCCTATGATATTGAATCACCTGATAATTTAATATTGGCAACTTTATGATCCGAAAAGTTACACATTGGATCAAATAAACACTACATTGAAGATACCTTGATAAGTGAAATATCTTAAAACATTAAAGCATCGAAGTATTCCCTGTGATATTCTTCATTTCTAATTATGTTATCACGACGATTGATACAACTTGTTTTTTATACTTCAAATTGGATACAATTAAGACCGAACGCTGTATTATATCCAGAAGCTGTGTTTTGTCATATTCTTTACCATCTACTGTCGGAGGAAATGATTAAGTAGCTTTCACAAAATATAACAGCAACACAATTTATATGTCTCCTCACAATTTTCTAAGTCACATTACGCACAAATGAGTATTCTTAACAAAATTAATTTATAACAGATCGTTTTGAAGAAAAAGAGAAATAGATATACCTGTTGTCGAACAAGTACAAAATACACGTTGTTCAAGGCATTACCAAATATCACATATAGTGACGTATGGATTTGATTCGTCATACGAAAGCCTCTTTCATTTACCTTCACGAAATAGGTTTTATCGTGATTTAACACCGTGGCAACAGCCAGGTTCATATGAGGGAGACACAATCAAATAAATATGTAGGAAAAAGAGAGAAAAGAGCAGACATATCCAATGCTTTGCAATAGTGACGGCAGGCCAGTGTTGGTATCTTCAATGTCCTCTAAGTGATGCAGGGAAGGGAGATTCTACCGAAGTCGCCTCGTGCGATAACATGACGAGGGATACTCAAAGCTCCTTAAGCAGAAGACACAGCAGACACCATTTGATGCTGCAAGGAGTTCCAGCATTAAACGCCCCTTTCATGAACGATACTTTTGATAACTGCATAATACATGTATATGAAAAGTTCTAAACATCTAAAAAGTGTATATTTGATGTTGGTTATTTTGATGATTTTTTTTTGCGAAAACAGCTTTGACATTTTTCATATATTTTAGTGCTGAAAGAGGATAAAGTACTTTGTTTCGTATGTAGCTATACACTTTTTGGTATTGTTATTGTAAGGAATATACTGCATCTGACAGTACATAACGCAGCAAATATTGAATGAAATTTACATAGAACTGATGGGGGTTTTCTTTATAGTTTGTATGTGTACTTATATTGTCGATAAAGGAGGAGAGCTGCAATCTTTGAGAATATCGGAGACAGAGGGTGATGTAAGCTTAAGATGTAGCTGATCTAAATGTCGGGGACACACCGTTATGTGATAGGAACATTTAAGGTCACAGCTAATATGTAGCATCAGGGACACACTTATATGGGAGGTCATGTACTGTACGCAAAATGTCATGGTTGTAATAAAATGTCGGAGGTACACTGTTATGTGGAATGTAAGCGTAAAGTCATGTAAGCTATATATAGATATTGACGTGAATACATAATACTGTATGTAACGTAGGACGAACGTCAGAGCTACTATCCATGAAAAGAGAACCAAAACAACACTCAAAATATTCAAGTTTAATTACAATTACAAATATCCACAAACACACTCACTTTCTTACTCTCTATCTCACTAACTACTAAGCGTTCAATGTCACA
>JAUMHH010213991.1:0-12558 GCA_032359455.1 Chlamys rubida | reverse complement strand
CAGACCTGAGTTGGAACCTTTCGAACTCTAGACTGACGCTCTAGCTACCAGCTGAACCAGCTGGTCGCCAATGACCAACAGAGTTCAGTTCTGCCATACTATATACATTTCACAAACTAAGTGCACAGAGGTAGTTATTTTCTCAGTACAATGCCTGCCACTACTAGGAGTCGAACTTGGGACCTCTAGTTGGATAGTATGATGCTGTAGTGAAGGAGCTGAAAAAGAAATGTTTACTAGCCAAGTCAGTAGGAAACGGCTAGTATTTTACCAGAATGACATACTCCCCCCTCCAGGAAAGAACTTGTCCTGAGTTTTCCAGGGGTCATATTGATTCTTATGAAAGTGTTGCTGAGTATTTTCCTCAATATTTCTCAGGACCATACAATGGCACCAATGTAACGCGCCAGGTCAATATTTTTTCAATGCAATGCCTCTGTTAGGGGTCAAACCCAGGACATGTGGTTTACTTAAGTCTGACGATCTATCGAATGAGCTTAGGACAAATTCTTTTTTGGCGAGTCAGTAGGAAGTTGTTTATATTTTACCGGAGTGACGTAATTTGTAACAACAAAAAATTTAAAGGGATATACAATGTCTGGAGGTCACCAAAGGAAATACTCATTTATTATAAAAACTCTTGTATGAATACTCATAACAGTCATATGTTTTACCCTTGCCTATAGCAAACTAAAGGGCCTGTCACGTACACCTAGCCGGTTTGGCGACTTTCGGGGATCGGTACTAGTACGGCAGCACAACGGTATCATCGCTAAGATCAGTAGCACTTTTTAATTTAGCAACGGCAGGCGACGGTAGACATTTTTTAACATGCTCAAAAATTTCTGCCATTGCGCTACCGGAACAAGCAACGGAACTACAACGGCAGTACAACGGTGATACTCCGGTATGGTTTCGTTAATGTCGGTAGAGCACCGGTAGTGTCCTGTTATGGATCGGCAGCTGTCCAGTGGCCTCAATGTGTACCGTACTGGTACCGATGTGAAACCGTAGTACCACAGAAGTATAGTACTGATGCGCAGCCGATGTACTAACGATGTACTACCGTAACATCGGCAGCACAATGGTATCACTCCGCTATAACTCCGGTCAACGTTAGCACATCGGTAGAACAACGGTGGCGCCCCGGTATAACATCGACGGCTCATCGGTAACACTGAGGTGTCAGAAAAGTGGTATTTGGTAGTACATCGGCTCTTACATCGGTAGGACAATGGTGTCACAACGGGAACGCCAGTACTACTAGATTGGTTTTGCTACGGTCAATTTTAATTTTTTTAAGTGCTTCCTTGACGGAGCTCTGCCGATTTTCTCGCCGTTGTTAATTTTTTGCTCCGGTTTAGTCCCGGCGAGGTTTAATAATATCGGTAGTGTGTGACAGACCCTTAATGTCAGAAATCCCCTTGGGTTCATTATTAATGTTTTTTACTGTATGATGTTTAATAAAGTACTAAATAAACTTTTTTACACTATAGACGTTTGACAACAGGTCAGTCATCATGCCAATGCACACACATACACTCCTTATACTCTCCTTACTTTTGTTTCTACAACTATGACCTACAGACTTTCCAGTATGTTTTAAAGCTCTCAAGGGACTACGTAATGTAGCTTTATTTTGGTTTTGAACCAGGAAGTTCAGATTTGTAGACAGACGCCTGATCAAACGGTAGCTCATCAAATTGCCATTCAGATAATCGGTCATGTCCAGTTACAATACACATTAGCATTAGCATTCATAATACCCGTTCCGTACATATAGTTTTTGACATGCTAAAGTATGTTTGGTCATTGCAATGGGGCATTTAGTCTCACAAGGTAGGTTCACATGAATGCTAGATTTTGGTTGTTTTAAAAAGCAGTGTTTGTCTGACTTGGTTGCGCTATTCAAGCAGGTGGTCTTCTGCGAAAGGTTCAACTGAATGCTGGGATATTGATGAAAATGTCTATAAAATAGGTGTCAATCTGTTGGACAGGAATGAAATATTCAGACAGGTGGTCTCCTAAGATAAGTTTAATTCAGTTGAATGCTGGGATATTGATGAAAATGTCTATGAAATAGGTGTCGATCTGTTGGACAGGAATGAAATCTTCAGACAGATGGTCTCCTTAGACAAGTTCAGTTGAAAGCTGGGATATTGATGAAAATGTCTATGAAATACTGGTGTCGATCTTCTCCGTCAGGAATGAAATCTTCCGACAGGTGGTCTGTAGGGATACGTTCGACTGAATCCAGGGATTAAACGGGAAATAATTTGCAAAAACAAAAACCTTGTGGAGAGCGTATGATACAGTTGGTCCCCCAAGAGAGGGTCATAAAAAGGTGAGGTATAGGTTACTCCGAAGAAGTAACCTTTGTTTGTAATAGGTTTCTATCAGCCCTACCTGAGCAGATTATTGGTTTGCAGTGTTCGGAGTAACCTTTGTTTGTAATAGATTTCTATCAGATCTACCTGAGGGGATTATTGGTTTGCAGTGCATCCGGCCATCAGTCTGTCATTTCGTCCATGCATCATATTGTCTGGGTCATAGTCATATATATCCGTCAAATGTTCAAAATCAGTCAAAACAGGAAATACAGGTCATTCTGTACGTAGTCTATAGAGATAATAGCCACTATAGACATGTGGTTTCATTTGACAATCTCATTAAACTATGGGAAAATAAGAATGACGGTTCTATAATTGTTACAGAGGCTGGTTTTCTTCACAAGAAAAGTCGGTCATACTTTTTTATTATTAAAAGAGCTTGTTTCTGATCAAAATGTTTTAATCAAAGCATATCTGATGTGAAATCTGGGGTGATTGATATCTTATTCCAGTCGTATGTTTACTTAATGTACACTGGGTTGTTCACATCGTAAATCATTAGAAATCTTCTCACCAATACATGTTTCCAGACAGCTATGTGTATTGGCAAGATTCCATGTTTTTTGGGCCTTAAAGCTATATATGAGGAAGCATATTATTTTGAAAAATTCCTAAGAAACACTGGAAATCAATATACAAACTGAAGATCAATCAATGACGGTAAAGCTCCTGTTTGATCTACGAAGTGAAGTGGATACAAATTTATGTGAGAGAGAAATAGTAGCCTATCGTACATAATGAATAAGTTATACAGATACCTGTGTGAGTCAGGTAGAGTCGAGTATATATAATTGCAAATTGTGTTTAATTACTCGGCTATCCCTTCACCTTGATTAGATGGGAGATTCTTCACTTATACCACTTGAATAGACATGTGTTCATTAGCATTCATCTCGTATTCCGCGTGGTACGGATGAGAAAGTCATTCTCGTCTTCGCGGTGTATAAGAGTTGAATCTTGTCTTCTGTTTATGAGCCTTCGGATTAATGCTAAGTCTCCATCACTATTTAATTCCGTAGCATGTTTAAGGAATAATTATTATGGGCAATAATGTGTGAACTCGTGTGACACCTCCGGGGATCCGAAGCCTGTGATATTGTGAGGAAGAGTTAAGATATCTATATATTGATGGACATATACATGGTTACGAACAGGAAAACAATGGACCTGTTTTACTGGGAAAAATTGTTTACAGTTGTGAAGGTGAGGACTTATCTGTTTATCTTTACATTATCACACCTGTGTACCCTCTGGATCCTTAAGGGTGCACATGCTACCCCACTGTGACATTTGGATCTCCTTTCCAAAAGAGTTTGAATGTTATAATTATATGAATGGAGTTTGGATTTCGTTCATCATCTACATTATCACACCAGTGTACCTTCTGGATCCTTAAGGATGCACATGCTACCCCACTGTGACATTTGGATCTCCTATCCAAAAGAGTTTGATTGAATGCTGTAAAATATGTCTTTTATGAATGGAGTTTGGATTTTGTTCATCAACTTATGACGCGTTTGGAGGTATCTATATAGAAAATTATAATGCATTTATTAAATTCAAGCAATTATGGATTATGAGATTATAGTGTTAAATAAACATGATCAAGAGAGATAACTCTTAAAAAACCCACAGGTATAATGTGTAAGGTGACTTGCACCCTTAATTGTAATTGGGGTTCAGATGTTCAAGGCATTTCTGAGTAGAGTTGATTATAGAATTGCTAGCTCAACAAGTCCTTAACAAAAATAGCAAACCACACATTTTTGTTATCTGAATTTTGTTACCAGGTAAAATATTGAAAATAATTATTAGAAGTTATATTTTATAAAACAAATTCACCAATTAAGTGCAAAAAGGATGAAATTGAAACAAGGGCAGACATTTCATGTTATACGGTAATATATATACCTATACAGTTTTTTTGCTGTCGCTTAACTTGCACCAGTCAACCATAAAGTTTGTGTCATAGATATAAAACTGTAAAAAAAACCTTCTTTCCGTCCTTGGACAGATTTCTATGTGTTTTTTTCTAAAACATGATTTCTAAGTTATGACTTAAGGTAGAGAGTCCCAGTGTTCTGTGTTTTATCTCCAATAAAGGAGAGTACCATCCTTTGAAAGATTTTTATGTGTTTTTTTCTAAAACATGATTTCTAAGTCATGACTTAAGGTAGAGAATCCCAGCGCTCTGTGTTTTATCTCCAATAAAGGAGAGTTCCAATTTGTTTGGCATTTTTCTGGCTTTTAAGTTGCTTGTCAGTTTACTATACCAAAGGGTTACATACAAAAGAAATAGGTTTATTTGATAACTTCCTTTTTTGCAAACATTTAACTTCCCTTTAGGGATTTGATCATTGGACCTCTTGATCATAAAACAGGGAGCTTTATCCTCTGTGTTACTCTAACGATACCTGTAAAGTAATTCTTTTATGCAACATTATTTGGATTAGTTAAAATATGTCCTAACTCCCTAAAAAGAACTGAAACCTATAACCATCTTTGTATGAATAAAAAAGAACTTAAATTTAACAGGAAATAACTTTCAGGGTGTGTATACGTCCTTAAATGTCCTTAGCTGTTAAAAGGATGCTTAACGCAATAAAACCAAACCAGACCAAGGCCTGTATACCCCCTTCAATGACTTAAGCTGTTAAAAGGATGCTAAACGCAATAAAACCAAACCAAATCAAGGCTTGTATACATCCTTATATGACTTTAGCTGTTAATAAGACACTTTAAACCCTTTAAAATCAAACCAGGTCAAGGCCTTTTTACTGTCAGAGTAGATAGGTGGCAGGACTTTCTATCTTAAAGGTGTAGGTACCCAAAGATCTTTAGTAATATTTTGTGATTTGAAAGGTCACCAAGGGAATTTGAAGTAGGTAAAACCTGAGAACCCTTGCTTTTAAAGTGTACCTGACTTTTACCACACAATATAGCATTGACAGCCTGTTTGGATGGGGCTGAGAAGCTTACATATTAAACCGTAAATGAGATCATTTATAATATCATCCAGTTTGTTGAATGCATCTTATAAATAATTGCACTGCAACAAAATAAAATGAATAATAAAAGCATTTGGAACCCAATTTAAGGGCATAGGGAGGTCACAGGTAGTATGAGCTTGTAATGCCGAAACAGAAACCCTTCTTAAAACAAAACCCCAATATACTCTTGAGAAAGAGGGGTTGGAAGAAAATTCACGATTTCCAAATTGAGGTTGAGACAGATAATCTCAACCTTTGGAGTAAAATTTTGCTTCAGATTGATATTAGGTGCCTTACCCCTAGGTTTGAGATTTTTTCTGACTTATTGCGAAAAATTGGGAAAGATTTTATGAATGGCTGTTTCACATTTGATAGTTTATAGGGATAGTGTGACTATGGGTCGATCACTGGATGAAGTCTCGATCCATTACTGGGCATGTATTTCAAATATAATGCTGTCAGAAAAAAAATCTGGTCCTTGTAATGCTAGACTACTTCCCCGTTACCGTATAATTAACAGAACGTAACTTGATTCACTCGACATGTATCAGTTCTCGTGTTCTCACAAATCAATGATGTGTGGACCCCTGATCCCAACACATGAACAATGTATATTTTATGGAAACCGATGCCAATACTGTTTTTTTTGACAATTTCCTGAATTGCTGTGGCATTAATATTTCTGTTCCGGTCAGAATGTCGTTGTTTTGAAGGAAGAGTAATAATGATCGTACTAATAATAGAAAATTAACAAGATAACTCTTTTGTGCGGTTCGATCTATCATCCATTTGTCACAGACTTCCTTTACCAGTTAATTGGTCCTTTGTTTACGTGGCTCAGACTTCATAGACATGTGGGGCCGCTTAAACAGGACAGGCATGCTATTGCTTCTAATAGTCAAAGCTCGGGTCAAAAGGTTGAGGTCAATTTTACAACGTCACTTCTTTAAACAGAACCTTGTAGAATCTGAACAACAATTAAAATAACTATGTGCCATTGTAAACATATTAGCACTAAAGATATACAGTGAGACATGCTCATGTTCTCATCTCCATTAACCCTTTCACCACTGTAGACCAAAATGGACTCATCCAGATAAATGCATTGTAGACTCTACTAAAGTTACATAGGGGTGAAAGGGTTAAGAGAGCACCTGTGTTAGGAGACCACTTATGATGTTATAAATATATAAACTTTATTTATTTTACGACAATTATATGAAACAAGTTATTTCAACCTATATTAATCACTCTTGTTGGCCGGCATGTTAGCACCCAGGGGTTTTATTGTGTTTATTCAACAGTTCGAGGGTTGCATTCATGATCAAAGCTGTAGAAAGTACCTACCTTCAGAAAGCCAAATGGTGGTCTCTTAATACAGGTGGTCCCTTAATACAGGTGGTCCCTTAATACAGGTGGTCTCTTAATACAGGTGGTCCCTTAATACAGGTGGTCCTTTAGTACACGTGGTCTCTTAATACAGGTGGTCCCTTAATACAGGTGGTCCCTTTATACACTTTCATTTTACAATAACATTGTTACAATGCAGAAAATTTAAGTGGTCTCTTTACACAGGTGCTCTCTTAATGGAGGTGGCTGCATGAGCAGGTTGACTGAACAACTTAAGACTTTCAATATGGCTTAACTTAACCGATGACAAATATTGTAGAAGGTCAGTTATCCATAAAATTATATTGATGACATTATTATGTAAACAGTCTTGATGCTTGTATGTTTTTATTCATGTTTGGCCTATAAAGCCCGCTCCGACCGCGACATCATGCCGCGAGGTTCCAGTACCACCATGCTAAATACGTTTCATTTTTATATGTTTCAGATCTTTAGATGAAGAAAAGATGAAGAAGAAATCCACACAAACACCTTCACAACACACTGTTGTCGTTATTCTAGTGTTTTTAGGGGCTTTTATTTCTCAAGGTAAGAAAACTTAAACTTATCGTAAAAATTTGATTCCAAACAACAGTAACACCATTACACACAATATCTTTGAAAATCACTAATAGGTGCAAACCAGAAATATGAACTTTGAACTCGATATTTGAGTCTGCTGATTGGTTAGTTTCAACCATGCGGCCAGTTGCTTGATCGGGATTCTATAATAGGTATCTAGTCCTATATGTATTATATACAAAAAAAATACGGTAGTTTTCTCTCTGATGGTGAAGGGTCTTCTCCGAAAGCATGATATGATGGAATAAATTCGACTTCAATCTATCAAAAACATATCACCCATGTCAACTTATTAGGTGTCATTCAATAACAGTGTTTTTCATTCTTTATCTGAGGATATTGAATATAATCTTTACTTTAACAAGGTGTTAAAGAGTTAATTTATATATTCAATTTGATAGGTTACAGAATTATCTTGACTTTAAAAAATTGGGATTTAAACTCTTAGTTTTTCTTTTAAAATTCAGATGTAGGTTATTGACTTATCATGTTTACATTTGTATGAAAGATCCAACTCCATTCCAGAAATTTAGAATAAATAAAAAAATTATTAACTGAAAATTTAAAGCTAAAAATAATCCAGTGAAAAAGGTTTTCAAAATAAAAAACTTAGAAATATCTTATTTGAATTGAAGGGTTTTTACCACTAATGTTTTTTCTTCTCAAATTTACACCGTTTTGAGAAATCGACTGATTTGACCTTTTAAATCAAGATAACATTCTCTTTCAATAACAAGATTTAGCCTTTTTTCTATGCCTTTAAAAGTCTTCACTTGACTTTAGATCCATGTTTATTATACATAAGCTCGGGTTAATGTCGGTTGTAAAGTACGTTATTTACTAGATGAGTATCGGTCTGATATCCTCGCCACGCATTATAAAACTGTCATCAAGCCTAAAGTGGTGCTATTTCAGGTCTTTAACTGGGAGAATTTGTTGCATTCAAATTCGAATGAGCTCTGTTATAGTTATTGAACCTTTAAACCACACACCATATATTTCTTTTGTAAGTTTGAGTCGGCGATAGCGACAGCGTAAGCGTTACGGGAACCGTTCAACGCAGACCTCTTTGTGAGAACTGTCAATAGAGAAGGTCTATATATATAATTTTATTGTAGTTTTCAGCAGATTTTTTCGTTTCTGTACATGCTAACTATTCCTGTTATTGCCTGAAAGTACAGCAACAACTTCCTGTTAAACCAGACATGCTGCACCTCACATGAAGTTCTTCTGGACTGGAGTAAAAGTACAAAAATAGTTATAACATTCAATTAAAAAAATGATTTTATATTAATGATATATATCAGTATATTACTAAAGGAAATTCTGTTTAAAATAAATCAATTATAGGGTGTCAAAAATGATAAATTGATAATTAAAAAAAACCCATTATGACAGAATTTAAAGTACAAAAATTAAAAAAGAAAATCTTGGGCCACTTAATTTGTTTGAAGTTAGGCATGAAACATAGCCAGTTCCTTAAATTGATTACAGGTTAAGTCAAAGGTTGGGTCAAAGGTTAGATTGACCCCACTGTACAATTGTAAAACTTTGATACAACATCAAAGGAAAAGAAATGAAAAGAAATGAAAAGAAATGAAAAGTCATAAATTCTCTTAGTACATTTGTACATAAAACCATTTAGATGAGAGATAATTGATTAAATGAATCTGCTATCAAAGTCGATATTGATCTTCTTTAACCAATAAACACTCTGGCTGATGTGTATCTAACCCTAGTTTAAAATGAATTGAAAAGTGTATTTGTAAATATGTATTTGATTTATTGATACATGTACTATGCATTATATCACCAGTCTGCAGTTAATTCTCAGTTTTGTGATCAAAACATTCAATAATTTCCAAGCCACAAGCAGGTGATGATGAACAGTTATAATTGCTAATACTGGGAGTGTTTACTCAAGGCACATCCTTTTTCCATCTTTGCCATGTCAATAGACCGCTTTTTATGTAAATATAGAATTGAAGTAGCTGTTTTCATTACAACCTGGACAAAATACCTGGATAGTGAGATTATATGATCTACCAGATTTGCTTGGGTATTTCCAGCTCGCTAATAAATGAAATAAAACAGTTTGAGGAAAAATCTGGTATATTATAAGCAAACAGGCCATATTCTACCTAATTATCTGTAAAAAGAACCCATCAAATTTAATAACATTCCCAATAACATTATGTCTTGAAACTTGAGTATCTGCTGAAGGCATTATAATCGACAAGTTAGTACACAATAGACAGGAAGGAAACTTCCAAAGAAAAGAGTGATGTAGTTTTCCAAGATATATATAATGCTCTAAAATCATCTCACACACAGGTATGGGAGAATGTAGACTGTTTATACCTGGACCATGTGTAGATACACAGTGTTAAACTTCAAAATCAATATCACCATGGAAACCTTGGTAAATAATTAATCTTTTTATAGAAGCAACATAATTGTAATAGGGGACCAATCCTAAATGTTTTAAGTATGTCGTCAATGTTTTTGTTGCGCAATCTCTGGAAAAACGAATAGAGTCATTAGATGAATTATTCAAATTCATCAACACGCTCTGTGTCAGACAAAACAGGTAATTATTCAAACAAAGCATCAGTGAACTGTCAAATTTTACTACCGTTTCCCATCAATGAAAAAAACAAGTACATGTTCAGCCATGGGAATATCTGATAAACTTTTCCTTTATTTTCATGCATGACTGAATGTCTCTTGGGAGATAAAGTATTTTTCTGTCACTGTACCTATTGACTCGAAAGAAATCGATGAAATTTCTGTAAAGTGAAACAACGTTGGGTCGGAAGTCTTAATTCATTATAGGAACAACACGTTTATCAGTGTACTTCGAACCTTTGAAAAATAAATAATTTCGTGTTTAAATTCGCTTTGCAGATTACGGTAATTTTGGCATCAAAGAGATTCTGACTGTTGTTTTATTTAAAGGTAATGTGATATAGATGATAACCTTTAATTAAAGCAGTTCACATATCCATAGAAAACTATTTAAACATGTGTACTTTCGCTTAAATAAGCTTAAGGCAATGCCCAGTTAATTAGTGAATAACAGATTAAAAGACAAGCTTGTGTGATATCCTAACAGTTTATTGATATTTTGTATGCCTTCATTACTGCTTCTTAGTGTCCCAGTGGTATTTGCACTTGTTTTGAATTTATCCATGGATTACCTCCCCTTTTTGTTCTAGAAGGCATTCTAATAATGGTAATTCTTAATCGCAAAGATGGGTTGGGGAGCCGTGGGGTGGGGGGTAGGATATAGACATATCTTAGAAATATTAAATGATTTTCAAACTTAAAATAACTTAAAATTGCAGCTCAGCAATAAATTACTAAATAAATTACATATTCTAGTAGAGACACCCATCTTTTCATCATTATTTTTCCTTTTTTAAATCAATGGAATTGCTTGTTGCTCATATTTTATTAACTCAATCACCCCTGTATTTCAACAATGGACTATGATATCCTTTTAGTTTTGGAGCAGTCCAAATGCTTCATTAGGTATCAAAGGGTTAATTCGTTACAGAAAACAGCTTAGAGTAAGGCATTTTACACCTGCTTAGTCAAAAACCGTCATTGTAAAAACTGTTCAGACCCTTCCACAATTCACCAGCTGGCATCTCCCTGATGTAAAATTTGAAAGATTTGCTAGTACATGTTATCATCACCCATTACCAAATAACCCTACTTGATATGCTTGTTATTGGAAATGTTCAAGGTTTTATAAGTATATTTCTGTGTATTCAAGTTAATGTCTTTCTCTTAATAATAGACACATTCTTGATAGATGTATCTATAGAGATATATTTGTATGAAAGGTATAGTACAGTGGGGGCATTCGTTATTATTGTGTTCTTGAAAAAAAATATGAGCTGTTGTGGGTTTTAATGAGAAGATCCTGTGAGGAAGGCTATTTATTCACTTGTAGATAGGAAGAGCATTTATTTAAATCAGTGCTTCCGATGACTAGAACAAATGAACAGGCAACCAGAAAATCTGGGAGCTAGCTACACTTACACAACACATGTAGGAACCATTACTGATTTATGCAACAATTTCTTTTTGAGTACAATTGCTGTCATAATCACAGAACGACATGCAAGAAAATCGGGAAAACAATTTGTGTATCATTTCTCAAAGGAAATCGCCAATTAACTGGAGGGACTTACTGGATTATATTGAACGTTCCAAGATTTGTTTTGTATCACCAACAGAGAAATCTATATATATTAGGAAATAATCTGTCAACTAAGGAAGATTGGTTTAAACAGTTTTTTTATTCAGATTTTTCAATTTGTACAAGACAAACACCATACAAAATAATGGTTCCAGATACAAGTATAAAAAAATCTATCACCGTCTGGGTATTCAATGGAATTAGCTCTTGGTGGTAGCTAGTTAATATTTTCCCCATTAACTTCTAATCTAATCTAAGATGAATATTCCCGTTATACACACACAGTCATTTATTATCTCTATTCTACTGGGTCAAATTTGTGAAGTGTTTGCATTGCGATCTTTCAAGACATTTTATATGACGAAGACTGTTTATTCTAATTCATCAATTCCATCAGGAATGTCATTAAGAACAAAATTTTACCTGCAAATACACAAGAGTTTATGGATGTTGTCTTGTACCGATTTAGCAGTAACCTTTATCATGTCTAAATAGTTTTATAAGTGAGCATCAATATAGTAATAAGTTCTCGTACAGAGGTGTACACGCATGCCATATCTAACGATTTGAGTGTGAAACTAGCAAAAATTTCACCTGAAAAATTCCTCATGGCATGGCACAAATTTCCCACGAATATCAAATGGTCCGTTGAAAAGAAACAAATTTTTGTCAGTCCTAAATGAAGAAACAAACCCAGTACACAGAGACATGTTGGCTTTGGTCACTGACAGGTCTTAAATCACAGGCCTGCTGGTGTAAATTGGATCATGTATTGATTGGGTGATGGCATGCATTGAAAAAAATAAATCATGGCTTTTGGTCAAATAAAAATGAGGATACCATAATGTCTTAAAAGAATGTTACATCAAAGAAAACCTAATTTCACCGCTCTTTACTGATTCGTTAAACCCTTTCACACCTTTATACATAACTTCACACAATGAAAGAGTTAACATGTTTATTACTTGAATTAAGACAAATATGTATGTGCAAGCAA
>JAUMHH010213969.1:0-12560 GCA_032359455.1 Chlamys rubida | reverse complement strand
TGCCAAATTTTCCTGAGGTCAGCCTCGGTACAGATCTGTACCTGTCGTTTTCTTTACAGGTTCAACCGGTTCAACCGTTTCAACCGGTAACGTGAATGTACCCTTGATTTTGGATGTGTCTGCGACTACTCACTCGTACACATGAACCCTGTGCTGGTTATCCACCACCCAAACTGTCTCCTCTACAGCCACAAGTCTCTGTATGTGGACATCTATATCACACAGGTGTGTCTGTAACATTGATAATGCTGGTAAATTCCTGTATGTGTAACATATATAATATACAACAATTTGAACATATGTAGATCTACTGGTACAGTATCTACATAAACAGGAGTCACAAATTTAATATTTGATCAGATAATTAAGGTCAGAAAAGAATGAACTTTGTACTACATCCATCTTACGGAAATGTACAAAGGGTTTTCACACGCAATTTATAACTTTGATTCTACAATGTCACTGTTGCATTTATCTTGAAAAATCTAAATTAGTGCAATGCTAAGTTGGTGGCTGTTATCTCTGTGCAAAGTAATTGAAAATGTCTCAATGACATGTTAAATTTGTAATTATATCTGAAAATTGCAAAACAACATTATTACCCGGTAACAGTAAAAATAGATTTAGAAAGTTGATTTACCTTAACAGTAGTACCAAGTAAGTCTGTGTCATAACTGTACACGTCAAGACATGAGTTACCGTACGGGACGGCTGTACTGAGCCAGACCTGTGTGTGTCGGGGCAGTCTCCGTACCTCATCGGAGTCATCTACATGCAGACAGACATATATATCAATACTAAAGACAATTTTATTATCAAAGCTTTAGATTATAACAATAACTTAATCACATTTTTTTAAAACAATTGGTCAAGACGTGAAGGGAAAGCTGGAATATCACATATATTTTCATTCCCTCATACCATTGAATACACAGCACACAAATGTGTCAGTAATGATTTTGTCTCTGTATCCATACCATACATATATGTGTCCTCCTCATTGTGGGGTCCCACAGCTACAGAACAGCCAGCCAGCACAGCCATGTCTGAATCCATGGAGACAGCATCCGCCAGGTGTGTGAACTGTGGACAGCCAGCCACCTGTCGAATGCGAGCCGCAGAGGGACGCTCAGCAGGGTAGTGAGACCAGCACATACACATCAGGTCAAGGAAGTGCGCAGGGTACTGCTTCTCCTGGGGGTCAAGATAGACATATAAACAAGGGGGCAGTGAAAAAAGGGCAGAATCCTTGAGATTATCTCAGGAGCAGAATACTTGTATGTCATAAATCATCCGGTGTATATTTCGAACTCCAACACATGACCTAGAACTCAATGTCATAACAAAGGTCCTGATAGTAATATCAAGGCATAAACATATACAATGTATTTAAACATCTATTTAACTAAATATAATTAAACTGATTTTTATTTATATTTTACTCCTTTTAAAAAACAAATAGGAATACATGTATATTATTCCTTCAAAAATCTGTTGTCAGTATAATGTGACCGGGCGGAATGCTGTGCTTGGTGCCTTCGGCATTGCATTTCAGTGAGATAGCACTATTAAGTCGGCATCAGATCTGCGCTATCACAAGGAGGTAAGCACAACAACATACCCTGTCTCCTGCATACACACACGCAAGCACGCATACACTACACACATGGAGGCATGTCCTTAAATGACCTTAGCTGTTAATAGAATGTTAAACAAAATTAAACCAAACCAAACCAATCCTTCGAAAATTCACAGTTTTATTTGATTGATAAATCAGTTTCAAACATTAATCTCCAATCACTTCTGTGCAACCTCATCACAATAACTCACCTTAGGCGAGATGAAAGGGCGGCCATTCTGACAGATAAAAAGTGTTGGGTTGGTAACATCCTCAAGAGGCTTGGCGCATGTCAGCAACTCGTACATAAACATTCCAAATGAGAAAATATCCACCTGCAAACAATGACACACCTTCAAACATGCTTTTGTAAAAAGAAAGATTTGAATTTCAAACAAGATTATTGATGAACCTTTCTTGTTATAATAACTAGTCTCCTTTACCGAGCCCCTCCTTTTCTTTGTGAGAGAATGCAAGAGAATCTGATCCGATTTGTCATATAAATCAATAGGTACATGTGGGGATACTTTTCCTCTATGGACATACAGGGAACTTCACACTCTTCCCAATTACTGATTCACTCTCTTTTTGACATACATCACATAAATATGTTGCTGAACATACAACTTCGCGAACGTGAACACACTGAGCTTTCAGAGAAGTCTAATTCAGGGGTGTACGTAGGTGTAAAGCATCATTGCTGAAGTATGAATTACAATTTATTTTTAGATTTTTCCAAATTCCTATTGCTGTTACAAGACCAGACACAAGTCTTTCCAAACACATATTAATCAACAATTATTTTTCATAAAGCATTGTTTCAAAATATTACTTTTCATTACCCATCTCACCGCTCCCTTGAAGAAGAGATTAGAAAATCAAGCTGCAAAAAAGATCATTTTTGCATCAAGAACAACCCTGAGACTTACGAGTTCTGTGTAAGTATGCTTGCCGGCATACTGCAGTATTTCTGGGGCTATAAAGGGAGGTGTACCACCAAAGCCCTTGGTTCCAGAGGGAAGGGCAGAACGACTAATGCCATAGTCAGCCAGTTTGATGTGGACCGGTCCAAGATCCCCTGTGTTATCCATGACAGGGATCTTCCATACTAACACATTATCTGCTTTTAGGTCTCGATAGATCACAGATTCGAAGTGGAGGTATGCCAGGGCATCAGAAACCTGCAACAGATCATTCAGAGCTATTCTGATACTTTAATATATACTGAACATTTGTTTTACTTTACAACTCTTATACTTATCCATAGTAAACTTCTATTGAAAGAGGGAGTACCATAGTTTCACAATGACCAAACCTGAATCTTTGCAGGCTTTCACAATTCTCAAGTCCCAGTCCCTGGTTATGGAGTGAATTTAAATGTCAAGTCAATGGGGTTAAAGTCTGTTACAGAAAGTCCATAATAGATGCCAATGTAAGTTTTAGCATTCATTAAAATCATCTACTTTAAAAGATTGTAGAGGAATCTAAACTCTGTCCGTGAGCAGGTGATAACAAGGTCCCTGTGTCATGTTACATTGAAAATAATAGCATTTCTCCAAATCTTTTACAAATTATGACATAACGGTTTAGGTTTGTTTGAAATGGGATGTTCGGTGATAGTTTGTTCATTTACTGAATGATGGTTTGTTTGATAGCAACCTTACCTGTGTAATCATTTTGTTTACCTGTATAATAGTTTGTTTACTTGTACATGTATAATGATTTGTTTACATGTATGTTTAGTTATTTATCAGCAAAATGATTTATTTACCTGTAGAATGGGTTGTTTTGTTTACCTGTATAATAAGTTGCTTGATGGTGAAAACCGACAGCCTCTGGCCCCCACTCTTGAGCTTGTCCAGGATGCCCCTAAGGGAGCTATGTGGGGCCAGCTCTAGGATGAGCCCCAGGGGTGTGATGGAGAGCCCTATTAGGGCTACCATGTGATGGTGCTGGATGTCCTGGAGGATGGACACTTCCTGTCGGGCCGTCAGGTACGCATCACAGGCTCGCTGCATGTACAGGTGATCCTTCTGTAACCAAGGTTATAATATCATTCTGTAATCCAGATCGACATCATATTAGGATCTTTGTGTAAAGATCAACATCATATTAGGATCTTTGTGTAAAGAAGATCAACATCATATTTAATAGGGTCTTTGTAAGATCAACATAATAATAAGATCATTCTTTTATCAAGGTCAAAATCTTAATAAAGGTGATTTAAGTTACAAAATTCAAGGTCTAGACATTGGAGATCCCTTTTTAATCCAGATCAATATCTTTGATCTAGGCGACATTTCTAATATCACAGGTGATCCTTTGGTAACCAAGGTCACAAGCATCTTCAGTAAGATTCATCAGTTCGGAAATAGGGCCCTATGTAATTTCAAAAATTTACTTGATATAGAAGCAAAGTATGTATTTAACGTGTCAAGCTATGTCAAATGGACCAGTCCGTCTTGAAACGTTACGACACATATAATATGTACATTGTTAGTGTATAAAGTAAAACTTGACATTAAGGTAACAAGCAATTATCTTGTTTGAAAACAGCACATTTTCTGACAACAACCTGTCCTGTAAGATAATGTTGTTTTGGTAGATTATAGAAGGGTCTGTCTTTCTATGTACAAACTTAGTGGCAAGAATCATATACAAGATAGTACTTTCTTTTATCAATACTCATGACACTGTTTCTAAGTCAGAGAGCTAACTGTTTGCTTAGATCAACACAGAACTAAAACAGATTTTCATGTAGATTATCAAATAACCACAAAAAGTTGACAAAACGTTAGCAACACGTACTGTGTTTAATATTCATGAATATGCAATGATTTTCTACTTTTACACAGGAATTGTTTTTGAAACTGGCTCTGCCCGTAATGTTGTCATCGGAGTAAAAATTAGAACTATAAATGTGAAAAGTTTTACACTTTATATACTGACCTTACGATGATGACTGTCTTTGTGGGAAGCAAACAGAATCTTAATGGCCACATCACGTGTCGGCTCATCTATCTAAAGACAAAACATATTACATGTAAATAGACAAAAATTCATCGATACGATGTATTGCAACATATATTGTAACACAAAACAATATGTAATGATTGATGAAATATTAGTAAATAACAAGTTTGTACGATTTGTTATATCAATTGTTTTACATATATATATATATCTGTATTTATGTTGTAAAGCCTTTTACCTGGTACATGTAATAGATAAACCTACCTACCAATCTTGTTATAGGCTAATACCATCAAGAACTACCATAGGGGAATGTTTGGGTCTATCCATCATAATAACAGAATGATTGGAGAACAAACATGGTGTGACGAATTACGACAGAAATTTCCACAAATGGTTTCTGATTGACATTAGTAGCTTGACGAAACTGGTAGCCACAGAAAATATTACTTTGTCCATGGAAAAAAAGTTCCACTATTTGGTAAACAGTTTAACATGGATGAATTGAAAGAAACCACCAAGTAACATGCCATAAAATTTTCTTGGTTATTCTAAATTCAAACACTCTGAAATCACTCCTTTTTGTGGGTTTTTTAAAACTTCGTTGATTTAGTGTGTCCACGAATTCATAGGTCCACCAAGTAATTACAAGTTTGACATGAAGCAATTCTCTCTGTGTGGATACTGGTAACCAACGAATTTATGTACCCACAAAATGGTAGTTTTTCAGGAAACCAACAAATTTGGGATCCCATGAAAATATTTGATTTCATGTATAAGGAATGAAATGTATCTTTTAGACATTAACGATTTCAATATAATTGTAAGTGACAAGGTTTAACAGAGATATATTCTTCTAGATGCTCACCATGAAATATGTTTGAACAGAACTGTGTTCCTTACCATTAGACATGTTAATGGGGCCCTTATTATGTTACCTACTGAATGTTTCCATATAGAATTATCAGTAACAACGTTACCCTAGTAAGCGTTCCTGCATACACATCTCCAAATCCTCCTCGACCAAGCATCTTGTCCAGAGTCAGGTGATCAGAAGAGCCAATCAACACCTTACTGTCTAAATCACTGAACACCTGAAATGTCGAGTTAGAAAGTTCTCAAGTTACACAGGACTGACTGACTATTAAAACTGAATACTGTGTTTACAATTACAATTTTATTACTGTGTTTATAATTACAGTACAATACATCGTTTTCTGGTCACTTTTTCTCGCTGAATTTGACACAGTTTTAGATAGGCATGTCAAGTGATGGGGAGCAATGTAAATGTACTTTCAGTTACGCCACAAATAGGACTCCTGCTCACAACAATACACAGAACACCGTTGTACAGTTTCAGACTGCATGTCTAACGGGAGGGTACTAGTCAGAAGTCATGAAGGATGTAAAATTCGATCTGTTTTCGTCCAAATCTTTTGCTTTGATAAAGTTGGCTTGCTACTGATTTACCTTCATACCGGAAGTACATTGTATACATGCCTCCCTAATGAACCACAAGACCGCCAAATTTATGTGACTTTTGTTCCGGAAACTTGTATCTCGGAAACAAAGCATTTTTGTACGTAAACACAACAACACCTTCTTATCATTGGTAGTAATACATCTAATATTTACCATGATATAATATTATCAACACCTGAACTTGGTGAATTGGAAAATTTCTGAAAAGACAACTGATTTTGCATTCATGTTTTTAGAGGAATATGGTTTTAAACAGATATTTACAGAAACACGTTAGATGGCATCAATGTATATAACTACAGGTAGCTGTTGGGTAACTATAGAAACGAGTTATCTGCAGCTAGCTACAGGAAACATGCAGGCCATTGGTGATCTTACCACGTCTGGGGCTATGTGTTGTGGACTTACCACGTCTGGGGCTATGTGTTGTGATCTTACCACGTCTGGGGCTATGTGTTGTGATCTTACCACGTCTGGGGCTATGTGTTGTGGACTTACCACGACTGATGGGGCTATGTGTTGTGGACTTACCACGTCTGGGGCTATGTGTTGTGGACTTACCATGTCTGGGGCTATGTGTTGTGGACTTACCACGTCTGGGGCTATGTGTAGGATCCTACAGGAACCATCGGAAGACATCATGTAGGCCGGGGACACGCTGCCATGACGATCACAGATCTCATCATAGCCACACAGGTAGTTGACAATGCTTCGTTCCACCACAAAGCAGTTCAGGACTTTACTCCTGTCCTCCTCCACCTCATCGCTGCATCACAACACACACACATACAATTCTATGGCCCTAAATGTTTAAAATCCATATAACTACAGATCAGTTAATCTATACCGGTAATTGAATTAACTATTAAAATTGCAATTTAATTTTTTTTTTATCTCCAACTAGTGCCAGTATGTACACATCTACAATGACACCATGAAATAGAAAATGTCTCTATTTTTACTTTTGAACTAAAACATCACATGTTATTGGTCAAAGGTCAAATCTAATTAATGGGTTTTTACTTTTGTTGGATTCAGATCTGGGTGTAGTTATTAAGTTTTAATAAAATTTACCATGAGGCACTTGTCTAGCAAAAAACGTTTCTGCATTTACAGGTTCAGTTAATGTGATATAACTGCGAAAAGAAGTTTTGAAAGTGACCTTTTTACACAGGTGGTCTCTTTATAGAGGTGGTTTCTCCATCAGGTTTGACTACATGAATTTTTGAAAACTTACACAATTAAAACCTCTGTACAAAGTGAACATTTCCTAGTGACAGAATTGGTGTATATGACATGCAACATAATGTAACTTTTTTATTAGAAATCAGAAACAATTGTTTTATGGATTTTTGAACAGTTTTTGACATATTTCCTTAAGCATGGTAATATTCAAAATCACTGATGACTTGTACACCCAATCTATGACATTATATCAGACAAAAGATTAAATGTGAATTTCCAGCACTTTTCAGACATGTTATACCCCTTGACTACCTGTTGTTAGGGATGGGATGCTCATCCTCCGTATAGGATGGCATCTCCTGAGAACTGGAGATAGCCACCTGTGTATCAGTCAAGGAGATGTATTGCCAGTTACGAGGATTGTCCTTCTTTCTCTCCGCCTCCACGGCCTGCTGTAGACAGTGGGGACATGGCACAATACGGGTGATAAGGTAGCGTCCGTAACAATTCTGGTTAAAACGCCCCTCTCCTAGGTCCGGGTACCAGTCGTGCAGCAGGTTGTCTATATGGGTGGTGATCTTAGCCATAAAGCAGGCCTTAGCACCTTCGTCTAGGTAAACTTGTTCCCGGTTTGATATCACCAGACTGTCCTGTGATGGGCCATGCTGGGCGAGGTGGAACACTAGGGAGTCACAGGGGAAAGACATCTCTAGTATTACACTATTTATCATGTCAATCTTAGTCCAGTCATCCTCCATGAAACACTTGAATGAGTACTTGCTATAGCGACACACATCTGCTGATGTTCCAAGCACCTCCTTGATACAGAATAGAGGTGTGTCATAGTAGAGGAGCTTCATGCCAGTTTGCCAGGGCTGCCATTTAGGAATCTTGTTCCTGAGAGCTGTACAGGCAGCAAGGATGTCGGGGGATATACCCACCAACTTCTCGACAATGTTGTGAAGTGTACTGTCGGCCAGGATTCGAGTGATGAGGCGTGGCCAAAACCCACTGGGGAAGTAGGTCATCACATACAGGCGACACAGGGAGAACATGATGTTGTTGGTGGCCTCTGTCTTGTACAGGATCAGACCGCTAGGTTCCAACGAACCCTGATGCTTCAGAGACGAGAATGGACTACTTTGGTTACTACCTGGTTTCACTCTGAGTGAGGCTCCAAATGGAAAATTGGAAAATGTCTGCACTTCACTTGAATCACAAGGTTTTGAGAGAGATATCTGAAAAAAATGAATTGATTAAATCCCATGTATGAGCTAAAAATACTTTAGCTTCATCAATGTAGATATTGTTATTCAAATTTAATTCCATATATCCCCTTTCCATATCCCTACCCCATATTTAAACCACTCCATTATCTTCCCCTGCTAGCCTACAACCTACACTCCCCTACCAGTTATACTGTACTCATAACTCCACATCACATCCCACTCCACACTCCTAGACCACAAACAACCTACACACCATACCCCTGCCAACAACACCACCAACAGCTACCTCCACAATACACCACATTTCCAAATCAGCAACTCCAACCTTACGCTTACTCATTTCCCTACCCATCACCTATACCAAATAACCTTTCTCACCTCAAACTCACATCCCTACCCCTCTCAATCTTTATTCTGAGCCCACCCTCCACTACCAAAGCCATTAGGGTTTTAGCAGCAATCTCTACAAATACAAAACTGCTCTTCCTCCGAGGGATCCCAAAACCAAACCCTTTGTCTACATCTGTGTATGACTTACCCGGACGTCGGTATTGCTCCGTATACTGGAGGCCAATTCCTGCTCTGTGGGGAGGAGGGAGGGCAGTAACAGTCTGTTACGATCAAACTCCAGAGCCACCTCAAACTTGCCCAGGAGGCCACAGATGTACTGCTCTATACTCTCCGGCTGGAATGTGGATTCCTTAAACAACATCCGTAGGTTCTCTGCCTTCATTACACCTGTACAGGTAAAAATTATACTTGTATGTAAAACAAGCATATCAACAGGTGAATATTTCAGGGTAAAGCTGACATCATCAAAGGTAATCATATTAGTACATCATAATTGCTTCAAATCTGGAAACCGACTCCGATCATATGACCTTGACATTATACCTTCTCACTGCCACACCAATATCCTCGTAACCAATGGGAAATAATCTTGTAAAATAACAAGGTCATACGAAAAAAGATGTATCACTTAGAGTGTCAGAAAGCTCCATGACAGTTAACCATGATCTTTGACCTTTTGTACCAGAATATATTTTAAGATGATCACTTCACTCTTATTTTGACCAATCATTTTCATTTTGTTATTTTTTCCAATTGTTACACATTTTCTCCAGATAAACAGAGTTTTGAAAATTAGATTGAAATCAAATTATCGGAGTTCAACATATCTGGCTCAGGTTAGTGTAATTTATAAAAGAAAATTGATGAGCTCAGCATATTTGTCTCCAAGTTAGGAAGAATATTGGACACATCAGGTTTTGACCAAAGCAGGTTCAAGTGTATGTCTAACTGACCGTTTTTACAGAAGTTGTTGACCTGTCCTACAGCCACGACTTGAGCCAGCTGGTCACACAGCCATTGAGGATTGAGGAAGTACAGGTCCTTCAGGCCAATGTCAGCATAGTGGAACAGGATACCTGTAATACAGTAGGTCAGTGCTGGTACCGATCACGTAATGATGACAGAATCCTCAATAGGTTACGATCAAAATGGTCAAATAACATTAAACTGTTTTGATTTTGTTCTCATTTTGATGGTATTTACAGTTCTGTGTTTGGTCTTGTCTATGAGAAAGTTTAAGGTACAACTTTCTACGAAATCCAAGGGTTCTGTTTTCACTGCACATATCTTCTCTACAACATTATGTGTCATGTGGATATGTAATGACAAAGTCTTGCGGGAGATAAAAGATTTGAAATAATCGCAGGGCAGCAAAACAGTAAAAATTGAAGTTGGTTATTGCTCCTTTATAATCTTCAAAGGACAGATATCAGCCTAGCAATAGGTCAGTTCTATACAAAGGAAACCAATCCAACAGCAAATGGAATTTGACATCATATACTTAGGTATTCAAACAGTGTAGAAAAAATATGTGTTGGAGAGCAGAACCCTTGGATTACGAAGCTGTGACTAAGTGTACCTACCATTCTCATGGAGGACTAAGTGTACCTACCATTCTCATGGAGGACTAAGTGTACCTACCATTCTCATGGAAGACTAAGTGTACCTGCCATTCTCATGGAGGACTCAGTGTACCTACCATTCTCATGGAGGAAACGTGTGCCCTGTTCTACATCCTCGACGTCCCGGAACAGTGCTCCAGCCTTGTCCAACATCTTGTGCATGGTTTTGAGTCTGACAAAGTGAGAGATTTCTAGGTAATGTTAATGTTACAGAGAAATCAACATGTTGGAGAGATAAATTGACATTCTATTGTTATGGTTAAAAACCTGTACAGGGAATACACAAAACAACCAATATTTGAATGAAAACTTATATTGAATTAGTAGATGTATAATCTCACTGCAGAGCTAAGTGAATTAGCGGTTATATTTCATGAAGTATTGAGTATCTTATTATCAATCAAATCAATTAAAAGCTTAATGAATTAGCAGTAATATTTCATGAAGTACTGAGTATTTTATTATAAATCTAATTATTTAAAAGCTAAGTGAATTAGCGGTTATATTTAACGAAGTTTTGTTTATTTCATTATAAATCAAATAAATTAAAAACCAAGCACTTATTAGTACTGTTGCTGTATAGTAACAATGTAACAGTTGACTGGTATACATGGTCAGCTAGCTATATATATATAGTATGTGAGTTAGTAGTTGAGAAGTTAGCAGGGAGATAGAGAGAACGGGGTTAAGCTACACTACAGTGTTGTTTCCCTATGAGGGACGGGTGAGACTAGCATGCACACTCTCCAATGTGAAGACTATTTCCTTATCAGGGTACTGGTGTTTGTAGATGTCCTAGTCTTAGATACAAAACTTCCTATTTGGAACAAAATTATGAAAAATAAAGTGTTTGCTTGTCAAACAAGTACAAAGACAAGATACAGCCTTTCTTGACTCAACTTCTCACTCTAAAAGCAGACATGCTAAGCCGTCTTAATACATACTTATTATTTTTTTCTAACAGAAAATGGGTTTGATATTTCAGGTAAATGCAGAATTGATATTGACATTCTATACACAATCAGGGTGGTTTGACACAGGTAATACCATGAATACTCTATACAAGGAACAGGAAGTTCTAAAATAATTCAATTAAAAATAAAATGAAATTTCATATTAACATACTATATTCCTGAAAAACTTGATATTTCCATTTTTGATTTTTTTACAGCATGAACAATCCTTGTAAAGTTTCATGATTCCCAAACTTCTACTGGTTGATTGATGGGTCAATAAACATTTTCTGAAGAGCCTTGGAAGATCAATCATATAGATATTGAGATGTACATGTACACAATTTGAAATGTCTGTGTGACAAAAGCAGGGTTAGTTCCACTACCCCTGTTATACACTGTGAATGTATCTAAAAACTCCACAACAGTTCCTTCTATATGATATACTGTTGACTTCCATAGTGGTCCATTCTCCTCCTGGCACCAGTCATAATGTATCTGTAGATTATGATCTTAACAAAGCAGACATCGTGCACACTATCTATACATTGTACCCATCTGCCTGGTGTGATAAAATGCAAGCCAAACCATACACCTTCATACATTAGCAGGTTTTAGATTTGAGGTATCTTTATATAAAGAGTAGTTTTGAACATTATGCATCTGATAGATGGGGAGAGACACCACTCAAAATTAGTGTATTTCCAGACAGACCCCAACCCCCTACCAGGCAAACAGGGCCCCTCCGTCCCTTCTCCCTGCCTATGTACAGGTAAGACTTGAGGGTAATTTTTGAGACATTAATTCTTAGATCCATAGTGTCCTGGTCAACCCTAACAATGTTAGAGGCAGACAACTCCATTCCCTTTCCTTTGCTATGTCCAGGTCTGACTTTGAGGTGGTGTTGATGGCAGACAGCCCTATCCCCAGCCCTATCCCATATGCCTAGGTCTGATATTGAGGTAGTGCTGATGGCATGCAACCATTGCCCTCCCCTATGCCCAGGTCTGACTTTGAGGTGATACTGTTAAAACTGACAGCCCTATCCCCTTGTCCAGGTCTGAATTTGCGGTGATACTGTTAAAACTGACAGCCCTATCCCCTATGCCCAGGTCTGACTTTGAGGTGATACTGTTAAAACTGACAG
>JAUMHH010213968.1:0-27564 GCA_032359455.1 Chlamys rubida | reverse complement strand
AGGCATATTGTAGGTGTATTATGTTATATTGTATGATTGGCCTATTGGCGAGGATAAGGCATTTGTTTTAATAAAAAACATATCATAAAGGTTAAATGATTGGTTCAGCTTGTCATCTAGGGTAAAAAAAGCACTAAAATTAGACGTTCACCAAAAGGAATTCATTAAACTTAAACTACGATGGCAATTTAACAAATTATGTCACCACAATAAACGAACGGGAAGAAGCATTTACAAAAATGCTAGTGCAAAATTTCGATATCATCCGACAAGCATTGACCAAGTTATTACGTTTTTAATAGTATGCACTCGAGGCTAGTGACTTATTTGCAATGCTAAAAATGAAGGTTGAGATTTAATCCCAAATACGCTCCGATGTTAAATCAACAGTATCATGCAGAGTTGTGCAACGTAACAAATATCTATGCCGTCATGTTCAGAACCATTTTTAGGGGTTGAGCAAATTCAAGATAGTTAAATAAAAAGGACTGGCTTGTCTTTTTGCGGTAACCGTGTATTACGGTCATTATGGAGGTGCCTCAGTGTGTGTATTACGCGATCGTGCTGGATGCGGTACAAGTCAAATGTGTACGGCATATGGAAAGAGTTACAGTTATATGTTTGCATTGTTTCACGGCTCGTTGAGAAGTTATGTTGCTTAGGGTTAATCATCACGGAAAAAGACGTTCACAAAAATGAATACATTAACTTAAACTTCAAGGTGAAAATGTTTAGTAGACGGCACAAAAATCAAATAAAAACAAAACAAATAACAATGACTGACAAACGAGGTTATCAGTGTAAATAAATGTTGGGCTAGAACATGTTAATGAAATGACACAAAACAGTAAAAAAATGTGAAAAAATATATTTGAAGTGGCAATGGTATATATTGTTTCTGCAGTCAGTCCAATTTCCATATGTGATTTAATCAATGCAACTGTTCCAAAAACAACACCACAGTAGCTCAATCATACATATCAAGTCTCAATATTTGCTTAAGTATCAATATTTACTTTAACCATCACAGGAGCAGTGACTACGATTCCGTGATGGCCCTAGTAGAGCATGCTTACCACAGCGTCGATAACTCACAGCCCATAGGCTCAAGCTGTAAGTCACAACAAACAACAATTTCAAATCGTCATATGTAGATGTGAAAAAACGTGCAACTTATTTTCGACCAGAATAATACTTTTCGTTTGCTTCAATGCATTCTTAGACATAAATATTTTGTTCATCCACAGATAACGTCCATACTATTGGTAAAAAGGATTTAAGGTACGTCAGGTTGTTTTTCGTCATAGTCATCAACTGTTGATCTTAATGAAGAAACTACAAATATATGTATATCACTGTACTGTCAATGAGACTTTTCGTTTTTGTGACAACAACTAATCCGTAAACCCTCGATCACTGCGGGCGCAGACATACTCATTGTTGTGTGTCCCAAAATCTCGTACTGTGACCTATGTAAACTGGTGTTTTGGGAGGGTTTCGGCTACGGCGTGGAATAGCTTACCATCTGCTATTAGAAAGTCAAATACTCTCGCCAAATTCAAGAAGGACATATAAACTTACCTCTTCACGTCTGCATTTAGACTGTTTGCACAGGATGACATGTACATAGCACCCTGTAGTCATACGATATTCCTTCGTTTACGACTTCGTGACACTTTACGGCATGTACCGTTAAGTGTCATCCGGGTCTTTGTCAATAGTGGTTTTTATGTTAGTGATAAATAATAAGGCATATTGTAGGTGTATTATGTTATATTGTATGATTGGCCTATTGGCGAGGATAAGGCATTTGTTTTAATAAAAGTTATAGAAGTGTGACGTAAGTTTGTTATTTTATAACGAAACTTTATTTATTCATCTATGTGCATATTGGGATGGTTATCTTCTTGCTTATTGTAAGCCTTTTTTGTTTAACATTTTACTAATACTATACTATTATCCATACGTCGTAAACCGCTTAAGGGTAATTGTACAAATTCTATATAGCGCTATATACATGTTGTATATTATTATTATTATTAAAATTGCAGTGCCTTGCTACAGTCTTTAAAGGATTCCATCGCCAATGTTGGCACTGTCCTTCACCAGACATTTGGTAGTATCCCGCAGCATGGTTCCGAGCTTCTTTCATCTGTTGTCCAGACAGGACTCCAGCCGGTAGCCGGACTCCTAAACAGTATGTGCTATTTACCGGATGGGATTATTGCAATCTTTATTTAGAAAATGAAACTGGTGAACGGCCCAACCTAACACTGATACCCTCACAGTGAACACGACATTCTCAATGCTCTTAAAAATGAGTACCATTTATGCCAAGGAAAGCTTCCGGCTTTTTCTTAACTGTACCTTTTATAGGAAAATGATAGTAAATGTCATCTACATACAAACGCTAGTAGGGAAAGCGTTCCAAAGATATTAAAATGACAAAACATGAACGTCTTGCTTTAAATAAACTAAACCTTATTTTTGCATGGCGCTGCCAAGTTCTTTTCTACTATAATGTTTTTATATTTGTATCTGTTTTTTTCTATTCTGTACAAAAGTATATATGCCATATAGAATATATTTTCAGGTAATTTGTTTCTGACATTTTTAATGAATCATTACAATAACGTCAGTTATTTCATTACAGACGTTTTGCACGGACTCCAGCAGTCTAATATGGTCGACGTACACAAACGCGGGGCCAAGTAAGCTGATATTTAAACCAACAATTCACTTTTACAGAAGGATACGTTAGTCTTTATTATACTGAAGATGACGTTTTTAGTCTGATAGTGTTTCTAGTTGACAATATCTCTCTTCTGACTGACTTGTTTTTGTTTTGATATTAGATGAATTTATAGCTGAGTTTATGAGAACTGAGAGCCCTAGCCAAGACCATCAATGTCACGTTCAGATACTTTTATATCGACAATGGACTGTCTATGAATAACAAGATCATTTCTGACCGCGTTGATCATATAAACATGGTATACCATCCTCAGTTTGAAATCAGGAACACTGCAGACTCCCCTACTTCAGTTCATTAGTAATGGCGCTTACTTTTTTCGCAAGAAACCGGCTATTGTAAAGAAAACTGAGTGACGCATTGTTCAATAATTTTATTTTCCTTTGTAGTTATCATAAATATAAAATATGGTGATCAAACGTATGTCATATAACTTAACGTGTGCCTTAGTTGTTAATATAAGGGGAGTTATTTTTTTAAATCCAACGCTTACGTGGCTATCCAGTGTGCCAATCAGTCAGAGGCTTATCTTTGCATTTCATTTGCACCATCCTTAATTAATTTAAATCTTAACCGGTTAAATATGTCTATTAACCTATTTCTATGATGGTTTTGTTTTATTTTATTTAACGTCCTATTAACAGCTTATGTCATTTAAGGACGTGCCTTTATGTGTGTTGTGTAAGCATGCATGCGTGTATATTGGTGTACTTGCCTTCTTGTGATAGCGCGGATCTGATGCCGACTTTATAGTGCTATCTCACTAAAATACTAAGAAGAAGGCATCGAGCACAGCATTCCCCCGGTCACATTATACTGACAATGGGCGAGCCAATTGTTGCCATTACCCCTTAATGGTGAACGTTAAGCAGGGACTAATAACTTCCATTTTTAAGGACTTTGGTATATATCGGCCTGGGAACAAAACTCATTGTCTTCCTTACCTGGACGAACGTTCAACATTTAAGCCAAAAGTGAGGTATTGCCAAGCAAAGCATTAGGGGGGAAAAGGCAGTTGGGAGTAGAAAGAAAGATAAAGATCCCAACTATTGCAATTGGTACAGCAGATTTATTTTGGTCGCTTTCGTGTCCCCATGTAGAGGACACGAAAGCAAATACCAAATTATGCAAGGTGTTCCCACATTAGTCGGCTCTTACGATACATACAGTGGTTAACAGCAGGTATATTCTTTTCTCGGTCCCCGACCTGCAGGGGTGCATTTCTATGACATTACTAGAATACATGATAAATACAAAATACCGTTTGTGTTTTAAAATAATAGGTACGGACGCTAGTGCTGGCTTTCCTGGTTTTTCAGTACTCGATCAAATAAAACTTCAACACTAGGCACAAATCATGTAACATTTATGGCACGACTAAACGTACATCAAAAAACATCTTCGAGGAGCTTTTTCCGAAAGCTTGCATCTCGAGTAACTATTACTTGCATACTATCTAATGTTGAAATGATGCCATTGTGAAATGAAACAAAAATATTACCTATATTTCAGAGAATTTTTCTCAAACATTGGAGACCAGTTGTCGGCGACTTTCACAAGCCTAGGTCACGCCTTCCAGACCACGTTTCAAGGACTAGCACAATCAGCCACTCAGCACGGAGCAGACCTCCTTAGCCAGGCTCTACAGGGTGGGGCACAGGTTGTCGCTACTGGAGCAAACAGTAAGTTTTATTGCTCACAAACGTTCCGTTTAATTTTAATGTTGCAACAGTTAAGGTCATTTAATGATTTCCGATCACGATTATGGGATAGCGACTTTAAAGTGATTCATCACTAGGAATGCATTTTTTCACGCCCATGCAACATCTATGAATGAGGATGAAAACAAAGGATGACGTCACCAAAACGAATTTGTTTGTATGGGGTGCAATGTCCTTGCAATACTACGTTTATATTAATACGAGCCTAGGGTAACACAACCGCAAGGAAAGTTTAGGTAAGACAGAAAGAGAAGATCACAAGTGTTGGGGGGAAGCAGAACAATTCTCGTCTCTACAGCGTCATCTTCGTAAAAGACACCGAAGAAAAATCCGTATTCTGAAAAATGTCACAAATAAGTCGTTTTCTACGACATGCAGTTGGATAATGCGGGTGTATTCTTTACCCAATCCTGCGCAGGGTCTCCAAACAAAAGGAAAAGGTTGTTTTAAATGAAGACTATCGATCGATTTTGGTTGAATATGTAATTAGCAGAAGATATTGAAAACTGATTTATAGGTTGGGGCACATTTGTCGTTGTTTTTGTTAACATGTTTGGTCTGGTTATAAAGAGTTACACGTCCTTTAAGGTCATTTAAGGACCTGGCTCCTTCTGTGCAACATGAACATACTATACACAGGTGATTGCACCATTTACGTGTATGTGTGCAGGAAGTGGATAGTGATGTATTCGCTCCTTGCAATAGCGCAGATCTGATGTCGGCTTCATATGGCTACCTCATTGAAATACCATGCTGAACGCACCAAACATAATATTCCATCCAGTCACTTTATAATGACAACGGGTTGCCAGTTATTTTCGATTTCAGGAACTAACAAATACCATTTTAAGGATTTGTGAGGAATATGAGGTAGAACCCGTTTTGTCACACTTGTTTGTTTAGGGTTTAACGTCCTGGCAACAGTCAATATCATAAAAAGGCAGGTACATAGTGAAACGCTTCCAAAAAGGACGAGTAGGGAAGAGAATTTTTTTTTTCAGATATGATATATTTATATATATATATATTTGTTCAGATCAACTAAATGTAAATAATAATATTAAATAAATACCAAAAAAACTGTAAAACCTATTGTTTCATTACTGTTTCATTGCAGAATTTTGTCGCACATTTGCTGAAAATCCTCGCATTCGATCGAACGATGTTTGACAGTAAATGGCTGGTCAGATCATCAAGCGACTGATTACTCGCTTCCAAATCAAATCACTCTTCGTGCTATAGTGATCGCCAGTATATAAAATTCCCCGTATAGCTGCCAAAAACTGTAACTGATCACTGGGATTTTTTTTCCAGCGTGACTTTTATCTATATAAATCATTTCTGAAAAGAAAACATACTTTGAAGTACTTTTTATGAAAATTAATACAGCTGCAACACAAGTGTTCTGGTTGTGAAAGAAAAAATCCTCGGAGTGCAGACTGATGTACTTCCGCTCTAACCGATTGTGCTATCTTGTTAACTGAATTGTCCTGGCTCGCATTTGCTTGAGTTATTACATACAAACGGAATTTAAGGGGAGGTTACTGTATATAGGAAAAATATCAGTGTAATGGGTCAGGGATCCTTAAGTATTGACCTATCCTGTAGGAGACGCCTGATGGTGCCAATCGTGGTTAAGGATACGCTTACATTTGTTCCTATACTGACGTCACTGTTTGGACATCTTGATATCTCCTTGAAACTTCTGATGTTATCGACTACTTTCTTTCGATTTAAGCATTACTAAAGCTGTTTTTTCCTAACCCTTCCAGCGTTTGCTAACAATCTTCAACACCCACAAGTATCTGCACAGAAGAGGAATGTCCAGTGAGTTTATTTTGAAATATTCATGATTTTATTTTTAATTTGAAGAAATCTAACATATACATGTATATCGAAAGAAAACTGCCCAAATAACCATAGAACTTCCTTTATGTACAATGTTAACGTTTTTATTTTTATTTACCAGCCAAGACCTGATCACTGACAATGATCTTTTATTATCGTTTATGTCGCTTAACAGACGTTTACCTGTGCATATTTAGTTTATTGTCTTTTATAAAAACAATGGTCAATTATTAGAAAAACAAGATCAATGTGTCATTACCTTTATATTTCAGTGACGTTCTTTCTAACCTCGGACAACAGTTGTCGGAGACTTTCACAACCCTTGGTAACGTCTTGCAGAACACGTTTCATGGACTAGCGCAAACAGCCACTCAGCAGGGGGCAAGTCTCCTTACCCAGGCTCTACAGGGCAGTAAGTCTTATTTTATTTCATATCCAGCCTCGCAAGTTGAGTCACTGTTCTTAGATAAGAACTAAGACATTTCTTTTCTTGTAAACCCAGCGGTAAAGCAACTAGTTGAAACAAATTTCAAGAGTAGTAATACTTTTTCAACTTAACATTTCTCTTGTGTGCTACAGACCTGACCATTCCATAGTATTTGTAGGTACCGAAGGGTTAAAATTGTCTTTTCTTCAACGTTGAACAAAATGACAAATTTCTATGGTAAAACAACAGACCAAAATACGGGAAGCAAAAAAACACCACCTTTTGTACGTAATTGTACGTCCGCTTTTGTCCAGGCCATAACTTCTGACTCCCTGGAGACAACTGAACGACGTTTAAGGGATATTTGGAGGACAGCAAGGCGGTGTGTCACATACCATTATTGGATTTAAATTCCAAATGTCAAAGTCAGGTTGCCCGGGTAATGACTTCTGACTCGCTGAAGATATTTTTATGTGGATATTTTATGAAATTTTGTCGATTATTTTACCCTCCGAAGACTGAAATTTCTGGAAAAAGAGAAAGTCAAATATCCTACTTTTCTATTATCAATTTATATCAGTATACAATCTGTTTCAGTGATATTGACGTATGTATAAGTTTGAATTGCTTGGAAATTTGAGTTATGTACTTGCGGACAGTCTAAATATCCTATTTCAGATAATCACGAACACTATTGTAGCTGTGGCATTGACTTCAAACGAATAACATTGACTTAAAACAAGATTCCTGAAGTTGATGTCTGACCAACTGGGATGGTATTTCATGGCATTTGTTTGAATACTGAAGTCAGGCAGATGCCGACTTGCAAATGTTGATACGTTCAGTTTCAGAGTACATGTGCCTGGAGGTAAATATATACTGCATAGGTTATGCAGCTTTTGCACAAACAACATTTCAAAAAATATTCAAGCAGACAGAACATTACGTATTCAACATAATTATGCTTCAAATATAGAAAGAAACTTTTGAAATGGGAATTCATTTATTTAAAACAAAGCATATTTTTTCAGCCAACATGCAAGCCGCTACAGAGAAACGGAACGCTGCGTAAGTGTTACAAATGTCAAAAAGGAAAGAATGTTCAAATTTAATGATAGTTTTTGTTCATAGCGATGGAAAACATAATCGTTATTATTTATCAGTTTACACATTCAGACGCGAATTGAAAATAAAGTTAACATTATAATTATAATAATTAGTTAAAAGTCATCTTGTTAAACGGTTAAACTATATATTGATTGGTAAATTGATATATGCTGTAATGTCTTTTGATGTTTTATGATATACCTAGTGATTTGTTTGTGACTGAAATCGTCGTGAAACAAAAAAAAATAAGATTTATCTTGACTGAATATTTTATTTACGCTTGATTTTGTATCATATCTTCACATCAAATTGTGTTTTGTTTTGTATTGTTTTACGATCAAAAAACACTAAAATAGACATTAACGAAAAGGAATACATCAAACTTAAGATAAAACGTAAAGAAAGTCTTAAAACAAATTCAATAACAAACAAATCGGTTGTAAAACATGAAATATATTTTTTTACATTTAAACAGAATGTAAATAATTGCATATGAATGGATTGTTACACTAATTAGTTTTCACATGTTAAATCAATTCATTACATAGAGGTTTTACAAAAATGTTCTTAGAAGTCTTTCAATGAATCAAAATGTTATGTGTAGTTACCCTCTAAGATGTTTTTTTATAAACAATGTATATGTATTTTTGTCGAAGTGAAACTTACAGTAAATTGTACCCACTGTATATGTTGCAACACTTTAAATATGTTCATATTTAAATACTATCATAATAAAGCACAATGATTATCGTTACCAGGACTGTAAATCAAACGTTCCAAACGCAAGAATTCTAGCTTAATACATGTATTTAAAATATTACTATCAATTTCTTAATGGTCAGCTTTGAACAGTTTTAACAAACGAAAGAATCCCAGTTTTATTAATTATGGCTTATTGATGGACAAACTTTGTATAGCCATCTTTGATTACGTTTTTCTTTACGAGTCGTGGGAAATATTCCATCACGTTTGAAGACAAATACACTATAAACATTTAAGCCAAACGGGATCTTCAGCGGCTACCTTTGAATATTTAAATCGTTCAGTCGTTAATTGCTTTTGGACAGTCAACCACAATTGTGATAGTATTTGCGTCCATTATTTCTAAAAACAAATCGAACTTCAGGCAAATAAGTAGTCATGCATGTTACATCATGATTGAACAGTAAATTAAAGTGGTCAGGTTTTTTGCCTTTCAGTGATCTTCTGACAGAGTTGCAACATCAGCTCACTCATCTCGGTGACCTCCTCCTCAATCCCTTCCACCATCCTGATACACAAAGTAAGTGGTATTACCTCGTCTCATCTTACAGGGTGGTGCGCGTTATGTCTTGTGAAGACAATGGGTCAAGTCGTTTCCAAGGACCAATGATCGCAAACACAGTTTGGATCTTACGAGGCAAACATAAATTTGCAGGCAATCCTACTCTTCTTACGACAAATTTCATGAAATTTGATTGATTACTGAAGCGAGAAAGATGTGAACAGGACATTTTTACAGACGGACGAACGGACAGAATTGCGCCAATAAACGCTCCACCAATATCAATGTACGCTCACAAACAGTTCGTGCAGGAACATTTCCATTGTAGCGGACAGTCGAAGCTCTGCGTAATTAACATCGACAAAACAGCTTTAAGTCTAACAAACAAAATGTTATCATGTCTTTAATATAAATATGCGTCCATTATAGACAGAAACTACTGAAAACGAAACTCATTTATTAAAACTAAGATACATTTCCAGCGCTTCAGGGTTCCCAGACTACTGCAGAAAAAAGGAATGCTCGGTGAGTGATTTTTGATGATGATTGATGTTTAAAAAAAAATCCAGATGTCTTACATGTAAAGGAAAAATACCTGACAAAAAAATACTTTTTTTCATTAATTGCTATTGAAACGGAAATACAAACAAATATTGTATTTCATGTTAAATGTTTTGATTTTTTTTCTGTGATTTAAACAAATAAGGATTCAGACGATAGTTTTTATTCGAACACGGATATGTATCTACGTGCATTATGCGTGTTTTAGTTAGACGTGGAGGTAAGCGGTTATTTGTTCAAACTGTTGAATTATATGTCTACAGTTGTCGTATGATTCGAACATGCACAGCCTCATGGTGCAATTGAAACGTTCTAAACTTGGTCAATAATCAATATCGAGATAAGCAAACAGGCGTAATTGCAGATAAATATAAAAACACAGCTTAAGTTGAATAATCAGTTTCAAAACCTGACAGGCTATTGTGATAATGCAGATAAATCCTGGTTATGGACAAACGATTGTATATATTTGTTTTTGTCTTTCAGTAATCTTTTGACAGATTTGCAAAATCAGCTCTCTCATCTCGGTGAACTCCTCAATCCCTTCCACCATCCTGATACACCAAGTAAGTGGTATAACTTAGTCACATCGTACAGGCCGGGCACATGTCGTCACCTTTACGCATATAGGTTATGTCCTTTCCCAGAATCTATGACCAAAAAATACGGATATGTATTAACGGGTCAGTTAGTCTTAACCATCACGAAAGGTCTTGTTGTGGAAGGGGCCGATACAAATGACGAAACAGAGAGCAGTAATGCGTCTTCATATGACCCTAGCTGTGGCGAGAACGTTAAACCCAAAACAAACAGACAAAACCTGCTTGATGAGGGTTTTTTTCATATAAGAAATATCGTTCAAATAGTAATAAATTTGTTACACAGTCAATAAAGAAATATATTCATATTCTTTTGATGTACTTATTGTAATTAATCGCAGGCGGGGGTGGTCGTGTAAGAGAAATTCCAATGAGAGGAACTGTTGCATCGTTATTCAGGAAATGTGATTTGGTGTAATTTATGCAGATTTTTGAAAAAAAAATCAGTGGTGATTTGTTGTTTGTACATTTTTTTTAGTTAAATATCTTCGCTTCCAACTGACTTTCAGTGACGAAAATTATTAGCTAGAATGAGTTTAAATTTTACAAAGTTTAGAAACTATATACTTTGTGTTCAACCCAAATAACAATTTTTAAAAAAAAGTTTGCTCGAGATTCGAAGCACTTTTCATATTGTAATAGTCAGCCGGCGTGCTTGAAAGTAAAACATATCTTTATAATCTCATACCGTCCTTAAATGACCAAAGCTGTTGATAGGACGTTAAACAATACTAAACCAAACCAAACCAAACAATCATCATAACTGTTATTATCACCAACTTAAAGTGTACCCAGAACCATACTAGAAATGAAGTTTTTATTATTCTATATGATCCAAACACAAAAATGTCGAAAACAGCATAAAAATCGGTCATCCCTATACCGAGTTATTGACGTGTAAATTGTACGATTTCCACCTGTCCTTCTTTATGAGCATACTCGTAACTCGCGGTGAATTGGCCCCTATCGGCTGTGACGCCACAAGTCCAACGCCGGTGATTGTATGCCTTTGTTTTTGTTTCACACTTATAACTAATACTATTATCCATATGTTGTAAAGCGCTTTAGAGTAATTTTACTAATTATATAGGGCGCTATTTAAATGTTGTTTATTATTATTATTATCATTATATTGGTATGTGCAGGTGTGTTGTTTCGTCCCCTTTTATTATGTAGATGCAGCCCTTATTTGCATTATTATAACTGCATTTTATTTTTGTAGCGGCGGTCCTTGGTGAGGAATTTGAGCTTTCATAATAACGTACACAATGTGAAATGACGAAATAAAGCATTTGTCAATCTCACCATGATTTTAAATTGTATTTTCATCTAAACTAAACGTTAAACCCAAGCATCAGCTGAAAAAAGTGGTTTATAATGTGGAAGATGCCATCTTCAAATTGACCTTTGTTGTATCCAGCACACATTACAGAATATATCCACAGTTGCTATATAACATGTTCAAATGTTAAAGAGTTCGGAACAGAGGCATTCAGCTGCTCAAAGAGTCTACATACAAAAATGTAATAAACTTTTTTCCACCAGGGGAGCGCTGACCTGTGCTTGGGAAATGTAACGGTCATCATGACACGTTTCTACAAAGATATCAGTATCTTCGTTAAGCCGTTTATTATACCTAGACTCATTATATTCCACATACTTTTCTAGACATAAAGTTGACATTATGATGGGGGCTACAGTTTGTGCTGGAAACGTTTAACATTTCGTAGCACAACATTTCAACTTATCGCTCATTTGTTTTCACAACTGAATTGCCATGTCAGATGTTTATAGTTACTAACCTGCTATTTGCCCAAGTGTGTACATACTTAGTGTGTCACTTGAGACGACAATAGGACTTCCTCGGTAAATCTTACCAGTGTAACCCGTTACCGATATATTTCACTAAACACCAAACTGGATACACACATATTGCATACTTTAGAACTGTCGCAGAGTGTTATACATTCTTCGGCATTTTTGGTAAGAGCCGGTATTCAGGGCAAAGATGTTGCAGTAATTTATTGTAAAAAAAATATCACCCATGACCACCGTACGCTACTGTACACTGCTACCTGGGGGCGCAACATTATCTACCATGCGTAGATCCGCAAAAATGGTCAATGTTATTACTTGATTAAGATTCAGCATTTACGGTTATCGCAGCAGCAACTGGTTTGCACTTTGTCAGTATAATGCGACCGGGTGGAATACTTTACTGGTCGCCTTCGGCATGGTATTTCAGTGAGGTAGCACTCTAAAGTCAGCATCAGTCCCTCACTATCGCTAGGAGGCAAATATATACACACAGACATGCACATATTACACAAAAAAGCACGTCCTTCAATGATCTTAGCTGCTAATAGGACGTTAAACAAAATAAAACAAAATCAGCTGTTTGGTGCTAAGTAATCATCCACGCAGACCGTATCTATTACCAAATTATAAAAGTCTAATCACCTAGGTTTGTAAAACATGCATCCTTTAGAAACGTTTTGATGTTGTCTTTGTATTGTATTCCCCCTTGTGCATGAGTGCCAAATTTGTTTTTTCCAGATTGATGATGCTGACAACATGAACTCATAAAGGCTTCCTTTTGTTTTCAAGTTTTATTAAGTTTAATTGAATAACAAAAGGCAATAATATTTTGTTTAGAATGCCGAATCAGTTACACTCTACTTCTGAAACAATATGCGACTTATAACAAATACATATCTTACAGACATTTTGAACACATGGTTTTGAATTAAATAAATAAATATATACATGATAAGATTTGTATTTGCCTTGGATTCCGTTATATAAACAATACAAAACATGATATGATAGATTCCGATAGTGCGGTTATATATTTATGACGTCATAATGATAACATATAGGCGGTCACTGGGTGTTGCCGGCTGTTTAATTAGCAACCAAATCTGTGGAATTTATATCCCCCGCTTGCAGGAAATATTGTAGGTAAACATTATTGAGGTTAGGTTTAAATATGTGAGTATCGTGCTGTTGAGACATAATGTATAGCTTGAAACTCGAAGAAGAAAAAAGTCTTGCACAGAAGTTAGACTTTTTTTGAACATGTAGGTATTACGGTGTAAATTAAACTAACTGCAGATAATGACGTTTTTCGTTCTTCAAGGGGCCATAACTCCGCCACATAAAGTCTGCTGAAAGTGGTCACCGAACTCGGCTGAGCCTTTAATGCATTTAACCATTTTACCAAGTTTGAAGAAAATCGGTTAACATCTGTTGCAGTTATTGCACGGAAACGAAGCGTGACAGACAGACAGACAAACCCAAATTAATATCCCCCGTTTCGTTGAAAGCGGAGGATAATAATTCAATGTTGAGAAACGAAGAAAATATTTATTCATCAAATAGTGTAAATTGCAAGTGGAAGTCATGTTTGCTTTAATGTACGTGTATATATCGATGTAATGTACATGTATTTTACAGAAGTAAAGACATGAAAATACATATTCCATGAAATTAAAAACATATTGCTTGACGTTTCATTTTAAATATTTCTACTCGGGCAATCGTACAGATACATGTAACACAGTTCATACCCGGTATCAACAATGACTGCTGACTTACCCAACATGAATGAAAACCTGACGAACGGAATGATCAAAATGGGCTTTGTGCGTTCTATATATAAAGTGTGAAAAAGGAAGCCATGTTGTTAAAAACGCGTTCAGTTGGAACGTCATGCTGTTTTCTTTACAAATTTGACCAGTAATATGTAGCTTATTTTTTAATTTCAGTTATCTGGCATAGGGTCATTATCAAATTAATATTTAAATATTTAAAGCTATAACACATAAAATATACTAAGAAAAGGTTATATCTCTCTTTTTCTTCTTCAATTCACGTTGCAGTTAAAAGTTTTACATATTTCCAAACACATGTATATGGAATTTTCGTTATTGGTTATATAAGTCAAACAAATTTGAAGCTTAATGACCCGGTATATTTCCCCTTTTCTATTTTTTATTTCTCTACAAAAGAGAGATTATCCAAATACATGTAGGTCACAAACACTTAGCAGTACCATACAATATCCATTATAAAAATATCGAATATATACAAATAACTATATTCGTAACACAAATACAAATGACTCAGTTTTGCATTAATGCGTATCTATCAAAATAGATCTGTACTATCAAACCTAAGCCACTTTGAATGTGGCGAGATGAAAGCTGATCATCAGCTGTTTGAGTTGGTTTCGCTCAATATTCCTAATTTGGTAAAGATGTCCTTATCAAATAGGGTTGTTCAAATTCCACTATTCAACGTTTCTTTCTTCATCCTGCATTTCACGAACAAATCGATATAATTTATCCAAATCCATGATCAAAAAGCCGGCCAGGATGACTACAATAATGGCCGCTAATAAACAGCCAATGAGCTTGCTGCTCGTCCGACTATCGGGCGCACTCCCGAGTGTGCGCTTATACTTTGAGAGATCTTTCGGCTTGCGGCGTAAATCTCGGTTCAGTTGTTCTAAAACCCTAGCCATATTGCCGGGAGTGGGTGGAACTGGACGGCGCGTGGTCGTTGCAGTAGATGAAGGACACACACAAGGTGGATTTGTCACAAGGTTCTGTACTGTTTGGAAACTACCTGAAGAAATAAATGCCAATGTAAGTTCTAATAACAATAATTGTAACCGGAAACTGATTTCAAATTAAAACTAACCTAAGAATGCAAAAGAACGCAAATGTTCGCAAAACCACAATTTGAACTAAAAATCAATGAAACGTACAAAGGGAAATTACGAATAAAAGCAATGTCAGCAAGGAGACTCCTGAAATGTACAATAGGACAAGGTGTACCATAAGGGGATAACACTTCGTCTACTTTACGACACCCACTATGTAAAAAAGGCTACATGTATATCAAAGTTAATTACCGTTCTAAAAGAGAAAACTCGTGTAAAGGCAACATATCAGCGAGAAACACTATTGAGCATAATAAAGAACGTCTATATATTTAAAAACTCGTGTAAAGGCAACATATCAGCGAGAAACACTAATGAACATAATAAAGAACGTCTATATATTTAAAAACTCGTGAAAAGGCAACATATCAGCGAGAAACACTATTGAGCATAATAAAGAACGTCTATATATTTAAATCGTACAAAGAAATAGAACATTATAAATAAGGCTGACTATTGTTTTCATCATCATGCATTTCCCGGGAAAAGTGTTAGAATAGGCAAACCGAATTTTATACATCTCATTTAAATTTTGATGTTTGGGTCTATCTCTTGAATATTTTTTTAGCTGGGGAAATCAAGATGATTCTGTCAAGAAAGGGAAAGCGCTTTTTTCTGTAAATGTACAGTATAATTCAATCATATTCACTTTATTTTTACTTCGTTTCATGAAAGTTAATAATCGTTTCTTTCAGTTTTAGTCGGCCTAACATGACTTTGGCATATTACATACACTGTATCTATACCGAATGATGCATTAAGGTATACATGTAACATAAATTATAACCTGATCCGGTGTATATAACTACTAATATGAGTGATAAAATAAAGTGTTATCATAATTGCATAAAATAATTACCTGCTTGTGTGGCAGTAGTACATGCATTAGATTCCTTCCCCAGACCAACGCAGTAGTTCCCGGTTGTGGAAGGGGCAGGGTTGTCACATGACCGGAAGCGAAATCGTAGGCAATCTGACCATTTATCCCATGCACCCCAGTTTCCATCTGTATCTGTGAATGTTACATGATATAAGTAAAGCTACAGACCGTTGGTGGTACGGCGTTGGATGCTTTTTTTATATAATAGATAATAATATTAATAATATAATATATTATATCTATGATTTCACACGATAGATAACTTTCGTAGACCAAACCCTCAGTACTTAATCTTTGTAAATATGTAACCTAGCTTTTATTAATGATGAACAACGATCAGAGTAAACCGTACCGCAGTTCAAGTTAAGTTTCCGGCACCTACACTCACGCTGCAACATTTTCATGCGAAATAAAGTTTGGTCGATTAACTTATTCGAGGAAATGGGTCACATCTTGTTTTTATGTTGTGTTGAATTAATTATTTTGGAGATATCGAATACGACACACTTATATTATCGACAAGTTTTTCTTTTTTGATTCAGGTTCAATCGGTCATTAATGGATAATCAAACAGGTCTAACAAATCTAAATGTTTTGACTCCAAGTGAAGTAATTCAATGTCCGAGTACTCTATTGTTGATTTTTCAACCGCTTTGCGATCTTCCGATCGACTGTTTGCAACCTTAATATATTTTAACACATTACATAGTGATATAATATCCCATCTATAATTCTGGAATATTTACTGAAATTACGAATTTTAAGACAAACAAGCCGACATCCTAGCTCTTTGGTCCGATCATTTGTGACGCCATCTTTAGTTGCATATGCTGCTGTTAGAGCATATAATCTAAAAGACCATATTAACAAAAACAAAATCAATGTTTGTATTTAATTATTATTTTACCAGGGCATGCAGTGTCTTGTTGACAATACTCGGATTCCTCGGGATTGCCATCGCAGTCTGCGCCGCCATGCTGGGGGGCGGGATTGGTACAATTCCGTGACCTTTCACGCGTTCCTTGTACTCGGAGGGTTGATCCCTGGTACGGATTGCAGGTCATGGAACAACTACTCCATGCCTGCCAGGTTTCCCAGTTCCCATCGACTGTAAGATGTAATGATATGTAAGCATCTATATTCAATTATATCAATCCCAAGTTGCGCTAAATACGCGTTTATAAAGAGTGCTTGTTTTAAAAATATCTTTCGAAAATTCCATATGCAAGTTCCTTTTGGCGATGGGTTGTGGATGTTTTAGAAACGGATTGGAAAACATGAAACCAAATAGGCCTGAATCGCTAACCTGGTATTAATCTAAAACTTGTTTTCTTAAAAGTGGACAAAACTAAAGCTACAGGCAAACTAGCAGTATATTTGACTCTAATTCATTCAAAAGAAACTGTTAAAAAGTTTACTTTGAACTGACTTGATAAACTTCCAACAAGCATGTTGACGAGCTAGGATGAAGGGCTACAGACTTCAAATAAAGGAACTTCACATACATTCTGTGTCACATCACAGGAGTGAAATTGGACAAATGGGATGATATTTGGGTCTTTGAGCTAAAAACAGGATGACCGCCAGACATTCACCTGGAAAGTTTCAGTATCAAATCTTTCTCTTTCAAATAAAGAGTTCCCTTGTAAAAGAGGAAAAATATTGGCCAGAAATTGAATATCACCTGCTCAATTTTCTCACATGACTCAATTCGTTCATAGAATCTATGATAACCTATCACACACATTCGTATGTATTTATAATAAAAAATCACCACAAGATGAAATTACTGATAAAGATTACCTGGGCATGATAAGGTACAAGCTGCTGTTTCTTCACCGGCACCGGTACATTGTTTTCCGCCATACATGGGACCAGTACAGTTTCGCAGCCTTGCTTTCGTTCCGTGAGATACTGGTGAACCGTTGTTGGAACACGTTGTGTTACACTCGGCCCATTCTCCCCACGTTTCCCATACTCCATCAACTGCCAAAAGAAATCTAGGTGGAAACATGTTGTTTTTGCAAAAGTGTGCTTGTTCAAATATAATCTATTCAAACAAACGTGAAACAGCACATCCAATTGTATTGATAAAATTGTTTCAATCAAAACCTCAAAAATCGTTATATGTCCAATAATGTTCACTCCGTACAGGCCCGGGGAGAGAAAATACCTGCTGTATCCCACGTCGTGTCGCAAAAGGCGACTAATATGGAGCCTCCTGCACATCCCTTGTCTTCTGCTAAATGGCCATTAAAGCGACGAAAATTGATCTGCTGTGCCAATTGCAACATTCGGGATCTATATATTGTCTCTCTACTTTCTAACAAACGTTTTGATTCCTAATTCCTGGCTTTGTAATACATCATTTTTGGCCTTAGTGTCGTACGTTCGCCCTATTGAGGACGGAAATGTGTTGTGTCCAAAGGACGGTTCAGTATTTGGGTTAATGGCAACAACTTGTTAACCTGTTGTCAGTATATATAACCCGTTGGGACACTTTGCTTTGTGACTTTGGAATGGTATTTCAGGGAGGTAGTACTCTAAAGTAGAAATCAGATCCGCTATATCGAAAGGAAACATATATGAACATAACCTGCCTTCAACACAAATACATACATGCACTTACTTGTACATTACACACAAGCTGTTAATTGGACGTTAAACACAATAAAATCAAACCAAGGCATAGGGCAAAGGGATCAGACTTCGATGCGTAAATTGTCGGAAAATCTAATTAAAGTTGTCTTGCCGTAATGATATATGTTGCTGTTATTTAAAAAAGGAAAAAATCGTGCATAAATGGATTTTCATCGATTAGACATAATTGTCCAAGAAATGTACCCCATGAATGGATATAATTAACATTACTAGCATTTCGTTAACAATATACATCATTGATCAATTATAAGGAGATAGTTAATATAATTATTGGCCTTTTACCATAAGCAATATGAGATAATTAGTTACGAGTGTTGTATTATTTAACGGCCCAACGACAAGTAATATCGAGCCAATAGGTTCGAGTGATTAACCTTTTTGTTCATGATACATTAAAACAAACCTTTTACGCGTAGGAGTTAAGGTTGCGCGGAGGACAAATGCTCATTTGTGAAATGGAGCGAAAAAAACATTGTTTAATATTCAAATTACGATGTTTTGTTGAAAACTTGTTTTGCTTCATTAGTTTGGACTTTGTAATAATTCAATATAAAAGCACAACTTAACCTTGACGCCATAAAGCATACTGTAGTTGGCCGAGACGTTAAAACATTCAATGGTTGAGTGAGTAAATGTACGTTTAGTGCTGGTTTGGTGTAAAGGGCTGTTGAAAGGATGTTTAACCCTATACAACCAACCAACACCTATAGTACATTTAAACCCCCAGCCCACTCAACCAATGGAGGTTTTTTAACGTCTAAACTAAACAGAGTTTGTTTGTAGGTCACACTTACGGCAAACATAAGGTATTATAAATACGGATTCCTATGGTACAACGAAAGGACTGTGGAGTTACAAAATTGTGAGACAGAAAAAAACTTATCTGAAATACTGCAATGAACAGCATACTTATTATTGTATTCAAGTTTATCTAAGTAGAAGAAACTTTAAATTGGTTTTGGTTTTAAGGTTTTAATTGGTTAAGCATCTTGCCTTGATGTGTGAAACGTAAGCTTTTAAATGTGCTGATGGGCTGGTTGTAAAGGGTTTTACGCCCCATCAACAGCTACGGTTATTCAGGACGTACCTTCACGTGTGTAAGTGTGTATGTGTGTAAGTGTGTATGTGTGTATGTGTGTATGTGTGTAAGTGTGTAAGTGTGTATGTGTGCCGAAGGCGGTGTTTATTGGTGTAACTGCCTTCTTGTGATAGCATGGATCGAATTCTTTCTTACTGAAATTCCTTGCCTGATGCATCCATCGAAGCATGCCGCCCTTAAACTCTCCCAATTCTGCAGGCGAACAGCTTATCAGAGGCCATAGCGGCCATCTTGAATACGGAAATCAAAAAGACGTCCTTTTAATATAAAGTATCTCTCAATGTTTCACTGCCACAAAGTATCAGCAAAGTCGACATTATCAAACTCCAGTTATATCAGTCATTGTTCCAGCCAGCAACAGACCATGTCGGCCATCTTGAATCGTTATAATTAGACGTAAGATGTAAAGAATGTATATCACTCCCAGAATGTTTCATTGTATATTGCTTTTTCGAAAAAAATGTCTTGGCAGGATTTGAAATAAACTTAGGCTTAAAAAATTGACGTTTTATCATATTTTGCAGTTTCGATATTTTGCTTACTTTAGTATTTGGCAAATGCTAATGCACCGTGTAATATATGAGAATGAAATTCAGTTAAAAGCGGAAAAAATGTCTTTACTATGACACAAATTGTATTTGTAGAGAGTTGAAATGTTTTGTATGTCCTATGAGAATAATTAAATGTTCTGTACTCACCAGGCCGAGGAAGAACACAGTCTTCGTCTGACACTCCATCGCCATCGTCATCTAGTGTTAAAAGAGATAAAATCTATAGATAAGATAATAGTACACGTGAAATGAATAGTCATGAACAAAAGGTTATTCCTTGAAAGTTAGCAATGGTATGCCGCCTCGATTTACAAAATCAGAACGATTTAAAGATGTATAATGTTAAGACAACAATGTAAGCGAACTTTTCTACATGCCAATGGCAAATAACTTAATGTATATTCAAAATGAAATTCCGGTCAGTCGTAGCATGAGAAAATGAATCATGTTCGCTAAATTAATCAAAATAAATCCCACAACATAAAATATATTAAGGGTCACCGCGAATGCGATGCAAAAACAACAAATTTAGTTTGAGAGTTGTTATGATCGTACTAATACAATGTTTTGTTCCATCACTGTTAACAAATCATTAGCAAACAAATTTATTGTAAATTAATACAATTTTATTGTTATTCATAACTATTATATTGATGGCACATAAACTGTATTAAAATTTTCAATGTTTTTCGCGAATTTTATCGCAAAATTAAAACCCTCGTGAATAATAACAACTAAACAGTATTTTTAGTCACATGATCGGGTATGCATTTTTGCATATCAGTTAACAAAAAAGTAAACTCATGTTTATGTCAAAAATCGTATTCTGCATTATTCTTGTAGTTCCGATTTTTCATATGTAGTACTGACAACGAATCAGGACAGATTATTGCTATTTTGATAATTATTTTCCATTTTTCATAAAATGCAATTGCAATTATATATTCTGTGACAATAAGGCATTATTTGTTAAACGGCACACAAAATGTAGCAAACAACACATACTATAGCGATATATAATTATAAGTGAAGGAAATCGCGAGATGAACCGGTACACTGTGAACCTTTTGATTATCGTGCAATACTTGATTTACTGGGGGCTGAACTATCATATTTTGTGTCTGTTGTACACCGTTCTGAGCCCTACCGTTTTGGCTGTTATCCGGTGTACACAACTCCTCGTCCGTTCGGCCATCACAGTCGTTGTCTATCCCGTCACCATGAACAGTGACCGTAGGTGTACACGGCTGAAAAGAAGAATCATCATCATTACATTCATAACGACCCATCAACGAAGAAAAAGTCACCAGTCCAATAAATGGTTAACAAAATATGTTAAAGAAAATGAAATCAAACAAACAAATTAGTATAGTTTGTTTTAAACGTCCTGCCTTGATGTGTGCAATTTAAACGTTTGAAATCAACAGCTAAGGTCATGTATTGACGTACCTCAAGGTATGTAATGTATGCGTGCATGTATGTACCTGTGCTGCAGAGGTTGTCTTTCATTTCAGTGAGATAGCACTATAAAGTCGGCATCAGATTCGTGCTATCGAAAAGAGGCAATTACCCCAACATAAACTGCCTCCTGCACACATTAAGTCAATGAACTTAGTTGTTGATAGGTTCGGTTTGGTTTAATTTTGTTACAATTTTATGAAGTAGATTTATGTGTTATTTCAAAAAATAACATGCTAGCGAAAAGAGCAGTTAGGAAGAGTTTCAGGAGGCTATTTTGGCAATGGCCTTGTATGTTGATTAATTTCAATTACTGAAGCAGTCTTATTCCATAGCCTTTTATTGCGACAAGTTACATGCTATGTTTTTTACTGTATATCTTGTCCTTCATTTAAATATGTTGACAGTCCTTTTATGCAAACAAACAATGTATCAAGTCTATGGAGTCATACTAACCAGATTCACCGGTCCGAGGCGAAGTCCAATAGATATCCCGTAACTCTCGTACTGAGATCGCCCGTAGAGGATCCCAGAGAAAACTGCTATAGGAGACACATGTTCAATATTGTGGTATCCGTCGCTTACCGTTATATAACAGCCTGCCAAATCTGTCCCCGGGATGTCTTGGAAGTTAGTTTTTCCGGGTAGCTTGTTCCCGTCTAATCGAAGCCCAGACTTCTGACTGGTTTTCACAACAATCATTAAGAAGTTTTCATAGCTGCCTCCAGTAATTCTTGGTGTTGTGAACATGTAATTTGATAGGTATTGTTCTTCTGGGGTTATCAGTATCATGGATGGATCGTGCTTGTCATTACTGTTGGCCTGGCTAAGCACAAATTGAATAACCATTATTGCATTGTTTGACTTGAATGAACAATACCGCCCTGGCCTGATATGCAACATTTCGAAGTCTCCGGCTTTCACAAGTGACACAACTGTGTTGTAACTGTCAGTGTCTTTCAGACAGGCCACATCGATTGATGTGGAATCCACACTAGCGACAACCTTGAAAAAATCGCCAACCGTTCTGTCAGGGACAGGGACAACATTGTACTTTTTGCCCCATTTATCCACCGAGAAAAGCTGCTCTACCAAATGATCACTGCTAATTCCCGAGTCAACTATGGTTCGTCGATTCCCACTCAGGACAGCAATAGGTTTGTTGGAACGTATGTAAGATCCTGTCAAATCGCCATCACTCTGTATCTGCACTGTGCCAAATTTGTCCAAAGTAACCTGAAACGTCTCGCCAGGTCCGTGTACAGTATTGGCAAACTGCACAGATTTCGCGTTCTTGTTGTTTGAAAGTGTGATGTCAACAACCGTCCCGTCCTGTGTCGCAACGATAGCAAATTGGCAGTTATCATCAGGGTATTCTGAAACGGCGTAGTACTGCTTGCCTAGAGCATGAACTGGCAAAGCTAGGTACCCGTCGCTAGTGAACTTTTGTCTGTTGATAATTAAGAGCACTATATCTCCGCTGGCCTGAACATGGATTCCTTTAGACGATTGTTCGTTCCCTACCAGTTGCAATGAAATGTCGATTTCGAGCTTCATAGAGGCATCATTTTTAACCGTTACGTGATGTGACAGCACATTCGATGAAAACGAAGGTGCTGTGACGTTAACGGTTACTGGATCGACGCCTGCCGGGAGGACGAACATCTCAAGTGGATAAACCGGAGCTTCCTGTTCTGAAGGGTTGTTGTTCTTTATATTTTCTGTGTATGCGATAACATATTCGGCTCCAAGGTTGCCGTTGGAACACAATCCTTAGCAGAAAAAAATAGAACATTTAAAATGGTGTTCATACATGATTCTTTTTTACTATCATCTAAGAACAATAGTTTGTTATTTCACAAGAAAAACAAAAAGAAATGGTATGGTAATTTAAAAATGAACGTAAGCAGACAACACATGCGACTGCTTCGTTAAGATATGGTAAAAGGGACAGTATGTAAAAAGGAATTTCACTGCACCGTACTGCTATTTCGTCCTTCTACGAATCATTGGTGATGCTTAACAGAAATAAATAGATATATATATAATATATATTTGTTTATTATCATATTGTAGCGTGACACAATCTTCTAGACTAGCAATTTTTCATAACAAAGACGACATCAGTCATATGCGAACGGATATTGTCATTTATGCGAACGGATATTATCTCCCTAACACACACATTACTCTTAGTTCATGGGAACTCAAAAATAGTCTCATGAAATTGTATATTATTGTGCATTAAATCAGCATCATATAACACATGCAGACTTAAACGTTTGAAAAATTTCAGAGCTAGACTGGATAAATACAACCACACGAGGATGTCTTTTACCTTTTTTTTATAGCGTTTCATATCTATTGATACTCATTCTTCGTAAAGAAGGCACGGTAGAATAGTGGTAGGACGCCGGACTCGTGACCGAAGGGTTTCGAATTCGAGTCAGGTCACGGCACTGTGTTGTATCCTTGAGCAAGATACTTTACTCTGCTTATTCCAGTCTACTCAGCTGTTAATGAGTACGTGGTTAGGCAGTGCTAGAATTGTTGAATGTAAGCTTTAAGCGAACAAATGACAGCACCGGATGTATGCTCCCAAGGGAGTTGAGAACGATATTGGCTGGTTGCAACGGCCCTTTAACCATTGATAATGATTTGTGAACCGCTTTGAGACGACCTACGAACTAGGTTGTGATGAAGCGGTATATAAGAACCTCGAATTATTATTAATAATATTAAACCTGCATTGCCTCAAGTTTAGTTGTGGCTGTTCAACAGAACGTTATGAAGGCAATGTGTTCTAAGGAAGGAACATAAAGAAGTTAACAAAACCCAGTACCTGCTAACTGTTCAGTGAGGCGAATGCATTAAGCATCACACCGCCTTATCGCATGGCAAATACAAATCAAATTTAAACGTAAACGTTACACATGTATTAACAATTTTGAGTTATCAAAAATAAGTGTTCCTATGAATGTCCTTCCTTAGAAATCTGATTAACGTGAATAACAATTGTTTCACAGATATTGCCTCTATTTTCCCAGCTTGCTGAGTTCATATTAATCTTGCTTTAGAGAAAAAAAATCAAAAGAGCGAATACATATGTTTCTGCACTCGTTATCCGTTCTACAAAGTCATAAAATTCTGAACAACATAATCTGAATTTTCTGTCGCCTCATCTCGTTTCGGATACTGTCCATTTCGGAATAACTGGAAATGAGAGAGGGCTCCTTATGCAGCAATAACATGTAATCTACACCCGGATATCATTGATCTGCCTTTCTCTTGATTTTAAAAGTTCTATTAAAAACTACATTAAAAAGGAATTGCCAACATAATGGAAGTCATTTTCAATTCAATCTATCTTCGGTTATACACAAAAAGAAGGCAGGACTAAGGACTACAGAGAGGCAGTCGTTCTCTGGCTACTGAGCATAGGCCATATCTCCATAACACATGCGTACATTTTACGAAATAAAAATAAACTTTCTTGTCATGCTTGTGACACACCTTGTACAGTCAAACATTTCATATTCGAGTGTTCCGATTTTAAACAACCACGCAATTTATTCTACATTGTAACAGCAATGGAAACAAGAGATCATAGAAGGATCTTGGCGCCCACCATGAACGGATCTTAATCAAATCTACAAAATATGACCTTAAGTGTTATTTGCTTTTCATTTTCCCTTAAGATTCTATGAGAGATTCCCATGCTGGAATTCATAAACGGAAGTCTTGTGAATTACCTCAATCTTCGTAAAGCCATATTATTTGCCACTATGGCAAATGTTATTGTACAACAATTATAAAACAGTAAAAAGGTAAACATGCACAACTAAAGACCAAAGGAAACTTACTTATTAAATTAGAAAAATACCCCTCTAGTACAATGTACTTTCTGTTAAAAAGCAAAAACAAACCTCAATTATAAAAATCCAAGATGGCCGCCTATAGACCATTTTCTCAGTCTCAAAGTAAACATGCACAACTAGAGACATATGGGGAAACCTACAAATAAAAGTTTAGAACGAACCCTCGAGTGCTTTCTGATAAACAACAATACCACGATTTGTTTAAGGAAGGATCACGGAGGCTTTGTGAATTGAATAGCCAACCTTCTGATTTTCACAGATACTTAACATGTACAGCTGGGAAAGGGGGCTTGTGTTTAGCGTCTTAAAATAATTTTAACATAATGAATAATTCATCAAGTATATTTTTTTGGCAGTTTTTTTATGAAAGTTTCATTCGTCCCCGACTGGCCGAGGAGGAAGGGACCAGTCGAAGAGCAAGTCAGCGTCTGTATCCTATATAATAAGATCTATTAGAGATTCTTTTCAGAAGGAACTATTATGTGTCATATTTCCTGTAAATACTTTGCTTCGTAAGGTAACAAAACACAACAGAAGTTACACAACGGAATACCATAATTCTCTCGAACTTACTTTATCTACATTTAAAATTTACTCAATATGTAAAGAAAAGCGCTAACGAGAATGCAAATTTCAAGTGCTCATCAATTGTATAAAAATACATATTGTTTTATTACACATTAATGTTAGTGCGGTTAACTTACCAAACAGAATGTGGCACATCCATATCAAAAGAAACAAGAGTGGTGTCACCGTCATCTTCTGTGTTATTCCCATGTCTGACCGAGTACCAGTGCAGCTCTGCCTACTTTGTATCGACAGCAGCGCCACTACATACAACGTATCATTGATTGTCGTCATGGGGTATTATTTATCACAGAACAGTGATCTTGCATTAACGTGTATCAATTTCAACGAAAACATGCGTTAGCTTCATTTAAGATTCGCATTTGTTTCCAGATATCTACACAAGATTAGACATTTAATTAATTTACCCGATGTTGATTACCTCTGGGAACATAAATATTAATAGACACGGTCTAATGATTTTACTGGAGGATGATAACCGCCTGGGTACGTACACATTAATAGTGTTCTTGATTTCAGAAATGTCTCATCATACTTGAAATCAAGTAAGCTTTTTCAACACAAAAGGGATTGCAATATACATAATCCATACTATAAAGTTGATTAAATCGTCTGTAATTGAAAAGGTACGCTTTTGTTTGTTGGTTTGTTCTGAATTAATTGACTTTAAAACAGCCGTGGTCGTACGGAGACGATGTGGGCCACCTGGGGGTCAGTTTCCTCCTAGTCATGTTTTTAGGGGACAGTTAAGAAAAGAAGAATTATCCCACTGCAAGTGTGCCATAAAAGACGGCTTATGTTGGGTCCTGCAAAATCGGGGGTCGGTTTCTTCCTAGTCTTGTTTTTAGGGGACATTGAAGAAAAGAAAAATTACTCCACTGCAAGTGTACCATAAAAGACGGCTTATGTTGGGTCCTGTTGAATCGGGGTTTCTCTTCAGTGTCTTCTGCCAAGGTAGCTGGAATATTTGGGATCTTTACCTTTCTTTCTACTTCTAACAACCTTATATTTCCTAGCGCCTTGATTGGCAACACCTCACTTTTGGCCTTAATGTTGAGCGTTCGCCCAGGTGAGGAAGGCAATTGGTTCTGTCCCCATGCCGGGACATACATATACCAAAGTCATTAAAAATGGTAGTTGTTATTCCCTGCTTAACGTTCAGCATTTAGGGGAATGACAACAACTGGTTCACCCGTCGTCAGTATAATGTGACCAGGCGGAATGCTGTGATGTGTGCCTTCGGCATGGTACATGTACAGTTGTATGACCGCACAACGCACCAAAAATAGCGTGTGTACACCGTGCATACATCGTTCACACACCGTCCGCACATCGTCCCCACATGGTGCGCACAACTGTGCGATTTGACAATCGTTCGCCCCGTTGTGCGCTTCTCTCCGCACAACTGTGCGATTGGGTACAATTTGTAGATCAATATTACGGA
>JAUMHH010213957.1:0-12560 GCA_032359455.1 Chlamys rubida | reverse complement strand
TGTCCTCTTCACTTAGCTGTTGTAATGATTGCTTGGGGTCAAAAAAGTTTAAAGCAATTTTTAGAATGCTTTTAAAGGTAACTGGTGTACTTTTGTTATCTGAAGAACGGTTGTATGATAGCCTTGACGTACTAACCTGGTTGTATGATAGCCTTGACTTACTAACCTGGTTGTATGATAGCCTTGACGTACTAACCTGGTTGTATGATAGCCTTGACGTACTAACCTATCACTCTCAAAAGAATGTTTTATAAATGAGAAGTTGTTTTGTAAGATTTATAAATGATTAATAAAATCATATTTGGATACTCTGAGCGTAAAAATGCAGCAGTTTATAACAAAATCTAATTTTAACGTGAGTCTCCTTACAATAGTTTACGATAAATATGAAGCTGCTGTGATGTGAAATATCTTTGTAACAATACACATATTATATAGCCTTATTGATATTATTTAGCATTGTGATGAGCACCGTATGTGTCAACCAACACCACCCATGCATGCTGGGAAAGTCGCGGACTGTTGCTGTAAGGATCAGGCATGCGTCAACTTTATCACTAGTAAGCTATGAACAAATCTAACAGAGTTTAATCCTCTGTTTGAGACAACTTTCATCCGATCACATTCAATTTGGTTTCTGAAAATATCTCCTCTCATCAACAGTTTTAATTGATTAAAGGAATAAAGGCGCTGTCATTGTCTTCCAGCCGAAGTGTTTGGATAATTGAGATTCAACAATAATCATCATAACAAGGGTACTTAAATGTATCTTGGTCAAAAGAGACCTTTACATATATAACTATCATGTTGATAGTTCTTAGTATCTTGAAGTAGTATTTGTGGCTTGTAAATCAGTGCTATTGTTGAAAATACTTTTTTTCAAAGTGTTAAACAAGGTGAATTTCTTATTTTAGTTCATTTGCAAATTAAAGCAGCAGTTCTCCAGAAGTAGAATCCAATCATGTGAAATAAAGTCTGGCGTTACAACATATCCGCCTATGATATAACAGCCAGCACCGCCTAGTATTGAACATATTGGAGAGGACTAAGCCAAAAAACACTGTGTATACTTTAAACAGACAAGCTGCAGGAAACATGTACTGCCAGAAAACCTAGATAAACAGAATAAAGTAAGACATTTCTATACTTAATCAGGTAATTACCACATGGAAATGGCGGGTATGAAATGTCCAGATTGTCCGAATGTTCAGCATAACGATTGTCATGGAGATCCACATCACCGCTGTGCGCCACATGACCTATGTAAAGTGAGGACCAACGATAAGGGTATTTTGTCAACAAACTGTCAAAGGGTGAGTACTGGTTTTGGCACTGGCGTTTAGATTTTTCTTTATTGTATTGTTTTTATTGCATGTTGATATTAAAATAAGTAACTAACATAACCGGACATGTAGCCAATATAGTGTCAGCCATTATCTGTTTTACAGTAACAATCTATATATATATATCTTAAAAATATATAGCTTTAAGCACCTACAAGCTAAACCAAAAATAGATAATTTTAAAAGTACCTGCAAACTTTATCTAAAATATCCATTTTCATTCCTCTAAATTTTATCTAAAATATAGGTTTTAGTACTTCCAAATTTTATCTTAACTATAGATTTAAGTACCTCCAAACTTTATCTTAACTATAGATTTAAGTACCTCCAAACTTTATCTTAACTATAGATTTAAGTACCTCCAAACCTTATCTTAAGTACAGAGTTTTGTATTCCCACTTTGCAAGTTAATTAATTCGTGATAATGTAATATGTACATTAACTGTTTAACGTTTGATATAGTTAGAAGGAAGTGGCCCTGAAGCGCTATACAGGCAATATTATACAGATAAAAAACTCCGGCGACAAGGATAATGATATTACACATATATGTATCGAGGCTGTAGGCCAATATTATACAGATAAAAAACTCCGGCGACAAGGCTAATGTTATTACACATATATGTATCGAGGCTGTAGGCCTTATGAATCTCACACTATTTTGACAGACGGTAACACGTTCCTCTAACCAGTTAAAGTTTTTCCATTTTGTGCCTTGCAAACATTCACCATACATTTGTAATTATGTTTATATCGTGAGGCATTGCCGTTTACTAACCGAGAAACAACTAGCGACTGTGTTAAGGTCCCTAGGCATCGGTAGCGATAACATGTTTGTTACTACCTTTAGTTCTGCTCTAAAAAACAAAAGTTTTTACAATTGCATAATGTTTCCCTATGACCAAGTAACTTTCAACCTACATGCATATGTTCCTCATAAACTACACTGCCTGAATGGTTTTGATGCTAATTTAAAGATGAACGCTATATGTTTTTAGCGTTTTGATGAAATGAAAGTATATTTTGTATTTTACTATCTTCCCCTGTTGTTGTTTGTCTACATATATAATTTTTTTTTAGAATGACGATTGTCTCAGAGAACAACTTGCGGGTGTTTTCGGACCTGACGCCAATGACCAGTTCTGCTGCCGTACACAAACGTGCTTACTCAATGCACAACGACAAGCCGGCAAGTATTCCCTATCGAAACAAGTACATTACCAGTGTATATTAAGGAGGCAGACGTATGAAGTAGGGCTTAGAATTAACACTCGCTTTCAGTGCAACAGGCCTTTTCTATTCTACATCAAAACTGAACAAACTATTGGTGTGTACTCTGTATCGCCGTTGCCGCTCTTTAAGACTTTAAATACTAGACCTGTTTGTGGTAGGTTATAGATGATTCTACCACAATTGCAATGTAATGACACTCTTCATTGGTTAATAACCATGGCTTATTGGACGGTAGACCATGCGCGTGCGTGTATTATTTTCCAATAGACTAATGCTCTTCCAAAAGTTTCCCCCTCAAATGTACCAGTAGAAAAGCGAGTCGCGAGATTGGTTTCACTTGTCTGTGACTAGAAGTAGTGTTTGTACATCTGTCAAATGCCGATTTCAACAGATCCGCAAGCGGCCTTCGTTAATTATTTTTTCCAATATTTTCTCACCCTCGTTATATATTCCACCATAATACACGCATATACGTGACTAACTACTAAGAAATGATATTTTAACAATAACTGATTCTTTGAAAAGTACAATGCCATACAGCTGAAGAAGAAATCAAGCACATTGTTCGGTAATTAACAATATAATATATCCCCACCTATACGTTTTAGAGTTTCATGTTAATGTACATTTTTTTTACAAATTATATCAATAATCAAATGTATACTGTGTTCTGAGCAATACTCGTATGCATATAAAATATCTTAGCAACCTAACGTTTTAAATAAACGAAATTCGCCATGTTCAGAGAAACGCTATTTACTTTTTCACTATCAACTTCCATCAAAAACCAACACGCTTTAATTTTCTTTATCAGTGGGAATAACAACAACAGCAACAACTGTCGTGCCAACACCTGCCCAAACTAATGCGCAAATGGCCTCGACCACGCCCCTCCCCACAGCAAAGACCCTACCCACAACTACAGTCAAGCCTTTACACTGTCCAGTGTGCACTGACGCTTTTACCGGAAACTGCCCGCAAAATGCACTTTGTGCTTCGGATGAGGGGTGCTTGCTACTCGTTACCGCTGGCAAACTACAAACTGGATGTATAGAGGTACCGTCGATTTTAGCCAATGTCTTTACGCTTCGTTTACCCGGGTGTTTTTTTAATAATGAGCAACATTTAACGTTCTATTCCAATGGGGTTTGTTTGTGGATACAAGTACGGGAAAGGAAACTGTCTTCCATTCAATTCAATATTTGGTTATATTCTAAGTAGATTTACGAGTGTATGTCTGTGACAATGCGATACTAATAGCGTAATATTAGCATACTTGATCGATATACCGTCAGTGTACCCAAACCGGACACTCTTCAGTTAAAGGTGTTTTCTATACCATAGTATCAATTCCAAAAATGTTAGTTCATTTTTCATAAATGTATATCATCCACTTTTTTCTCAGTTACCAGCTGATATTTCCGGTACGCGTTTTTTTTAAGTAGAACGCGTATTTCTACATTGTATTAGGGTTACGAAGGCTCTGGAACATATGTAACTGACCCTGAAAGGGACACTTTTATTCCTCTCCACTCATAATAAGAACAATTTCAACAAGAAATGTAAATGGAAAGGCCACCAAAAGGATGATATTTGTACTTATTTTATACTGATACAGTCACCGTGTGGCTTCTATGAAAAACTTATAACTACATTGAAAAACGAATAAATACAATGTAGTTGCAAATATACTAAACAACTACAACCAAAATATAACCAAAAACCGTAGTTAGCCTAGGTGGGGTTAAACGATAGAAAACCAGATCGTGTCGCATGAAACGTTAATTAAAAAATAATAATGATTTGGTAAATATTTCTAACGTTAAACTGTTCGTGTAACCATAATGAACAGCGAATAAAGTCAATATACAATTAAATTGACATAAACATATCATGTTGTAAATGTTGCATGCATAAAATACCTCTTTGAATTTTCATGCCATTTTCTTGGGCGTTTTACCTTGAATGTTCCGTTTTTGGTACACTGACTTAAGGCCATTTGCAATTTTCCAACGAACTGGATATATAGGTGAGTAACTCTTCAAATCATAAACCGAAACACGTGTAATTAGAAGGTTTTACTGAAAAATTCTTTTCTATTCTGAACGATATTCAGTACATTTTAGCAGATGACATTTAAGTGTTGAAAGCGTAGAACATCTTTTGTTCTTAAGATTCCCTTCTCATCCTAACAAATATATACATACCGGTAATTATAGTGCGGAAAAATGTTGAAAATTGTAATTGATACCATGTTGGGGAATAGCATATTGTTTTTAATAAAATGAGAAATGACTTGTTTAAACGTCATGTTATCATTGATGAACCACATTTGTTAAACCATGGCAAATAGTATGGGATAATATGGAGTTCCGAAAAACACCAATTACCTAACGTATGCCTAAATAATTTCGTTACCGTATACACAAAGTAAGGTAACTTTGTTTTTAATATATCCTTTATAGAAGTTAACGTTTTATTCCACATAACATAGAATAAGGAGAGTGAATACAGCAGGGTAAACAGTGGTCTGCTAATATATCAAGATTCATAAACAGAAAAACAAGAAACACAATATATTCGAGAAAAAGTACGGATATTCTATCACAATATTTACATATTTTGCTAGATATCTAGATTAACAGTTATTGATACCAATCAAGCCATGTTATATGAACCAATCCGTAACGATTATTTCCGGTGCATATTATAATACTCTTCATAGTGTATAATTTGCGATAAAGTGTATTTCGTGTCAATCGTAAATATAAATAACACATACATTTAGTTAGACATTTTTGAAATGTGTAAACACTTATTCACATCATAATTCGTTTCTACACCAACATGATTATGTCTTTTAAAGAAACGCTTTAGTAATCACTTCTCTAACCAATACTTCACGATTAAGACGTTTGACGGACAATGAATTTACAGTCATGTTTCATATTATCAATCATTTCTGAAACCACCATGTTAACTTTGAAATCCTCTGAAATAAAATGGCGAAAAAGATGATCCCAGAAAATATTTTTACATTTACTTATATGTGTCTTCATGATTTAATCCTTCAAGGTTCAAATGCAAAGACAATTATTCAAGAAAAAATGCCAAATCATTTAAACTACAAAATTTACAATATTTTTTCGTAAAACATGAACAATCTATATGAGCTTTATTTGCTTCATTCAGATAAGTGATTGCAAATACCACGAGAGGATAGGCGACAGTGTGTGTTGTACGGACAAGAACTGTACCGATATTGCCTTCAAACAAATGAATGATAGTAAGTATCAATTTGTTCAAAAACCACACATGTTTGCCTCCTTTGTGAAGAGGATTTGGGAATTATTTCATTTCAATGAATTCCTACCACCTTGGTGTTATGATCATCCATACATTTTAACTGAGTATTTAATTTGCATTAAATAAATCCTCGAGACTTTTTTCTCCCTCAGTGGCCTTTACTTGTCCAACGTGCGAGCACACACAGGACCCACAATCATGTATGAACACGCAAGGGAAATGTTCTTATCTGAGTAAGGTAAGGTAAACTTCTTCACCCACAATATTTCAATCAAACATATTATCATAGCTTTATCGTTTGAAATAACTCCCAACTTAGTACAATATGTACTATAGAAACCTATCACATGTGTATGTCTATTTACTCTTGCTTGCTATTAACTTAGATAGTTTTGATTCAGGGCTGCATGATCACACATTCCCAGAGCGGTTTATCATCTGGCTGCAATACACATAAAACGGTAAAGATTTATTTTCAATCGATTTATTTTCGATGGAATATTATTTTAGCTTTAACTCGCAAAGAAGGTTTTCCTTTGATCGATTGATTTTCGATGGAATATCATTTTAGCTTTAACTCGCAAAGAGCATCGTATCCAAATGTATTCTTCCATAATTTCATGAAAAAATATATCTAAAAGTATAATATATGGGCGAGAAATGAAACATCAACTGGATAGAAAAAAACATGAAATAGAGAAGTACAACACACTCATTGCTATGTGGACAATAATTAACATTTGGTTTCGACTTAATATTTCGTTCAGCACTGCAAAAGAGCGGAAGATGCTAACTCCGTACTATGTAACGCACACCCGATCCCGTTTGCGTTCTCACCAGGACTCCAATGTAGCTTCTGCTGTCATAAAAATGATAGCACGTGTGTACTAGACTCGCTGGGAATCCATGATGGTATATATAATGTTTGAGATGTTGTCCTGACTAAGTCTTTACTTGATCGTTTCAAGTTTGCAATTGGGCTCTAAAGTAGTGATTTGCTATTATTCTTTTTAGTGAAAGAGACTATAAATATATCACTTGTTTGAAATTGCGATCATTTTTCTTCGCAAAATAGCACAAAATATAAATACATCAATAAAAAATACACATATATCGTGCACCAATGTTAACAGTGTTGTGAAAATATTACTTCTGAATTGATTGAAAAACTATCCATTTCTATAGGATAATTTATTTTGTGTATACTTCCGTTGATTCATACATTACAATTCTCGAAGAAACATTCATATGTTTTTAATTTAAGATAAATATTTGGAATTCATTATCTTTGCAATACATTAATTCTTTGACATGTAATGGCTATCCGTTGCTTCTCTGTATAAAAGGTTGTCATTGTTGGTACGGATATTGACGCTTACTAAATTCAATGCTTTGAGATTTCTTTGTAATATCCTCAAATTAAAATTGAATGGGTAGATGTCCATTGCGTCACTTTTGTGAAGTCATCATGTTGAATTGGTAGATGTTCATTGCGTCACTCTTTTTGATAACGTTATTAATGATTAGATACAATATCGCTACTTCACTGTTGTAACCAATAACACTGCGTTGACCAGCCATGAGTCTATATATTTTAACAATACTGTACGATTTATGCAAAATGTTTTGCTAAATGCATTTTAGTGACCCCGCCACCGACTTCTGGTCCTGCAGCTGGAACTTCAGGTATAGTTTGTGATCATCATCCTGGCATTCCTACATCTATGTTCACTTCAGAGAATTGTCTGTTACTTTTTTAAGTGTAATAATTATTTTGTGTTTGATTTTAAACGGTAAAAATGGTAAGGGTAAGCGTTTCGAGAGAGAGACACTGCAAGTATAACATATGTATATGAGCGAGTGATTGTGAAAGAGACACTGAAAGCATAATATTTATACATGAACTGTGTGTTTGTCAAAAGAGACATCGAAATTATGACAACCGACTAACGGCTGTAAATGAACGGGAGATGTGTCTAGATAGACCGAAGTATAACAGCTGTAAATAAATGGTAGATGTGTCTAGATAGACCGAAGCATAACAGCTGTAAATAAACGGTAGATGTGTCTAGAGAGATACCGCAAGTATAACAGCTGTAAATGAACGGTAGATGTGTCTAGATAGACCGAAGTATAACAGCTGTAAATAAACGGTAGATGTGTCTAGATAGACCGAAGTATAACAGCTGTAGATAGGTTGTAGGCGTGGAATGCTGAAAATATAACAACTGAAATAGAAAGTATACAAAAGCTGTAGATAATTGATAGCAAAGGAGATAGATATCCCATATCTTGTAACGAATGCAGCAATGTTATGTCTTCAGTGTCTTTTATCATATACATATATAAACTTTATTTATTTTACAACAATTATGAAACAAATTTTTACAACTTATGCTAATCACTCTTGTTAGCCGGGATGTTAACGCGCTTTATAAATGGTTCGGAATATATTTAGAGATTGACCGCAAATACTAACAAAAAAAGACAAGCTTAAAAGCTTGCTGCAAACTATATGACTGGAAAACACACAAATATTAAAATAGTTTCAAGGTTCCCTCACTTATGTTTGAAATATAACTGTAACAGTTCATTTCTATAATTTAAATTACAAACTTTCGTTAATTCTATTGATAATCCAAAATATTACATATTTAAAAAAACGTTTCATAAAAATAAACTTGTTGATAGAAAGAAATATCATTCGACAATGTATGGGGTCCTCTTGGCTAACAAGGGGAAAGGTAAGGGTTTCCTCAATATCCAACTGTAAGGTCGCAATAGTTGGTTATTTTAAACGACCACATGACGAATTTTACTTTTAAAACTAAGGACACAGCAGTGAATTATATATGGGATAGGAATCAGAATTAATATACCGATGTTTGTGATTCGTACTCTCATTATTCATAGTAATCAAGTAAAATATAGATAATAGTTTCCTCTTACAATTTTGCCCGGATATGGCGCGATTGTCGCGGGATATATTACAGTAATGCTGTATAGCCTAAGGGCTCAAATTAACAACGAAATGTAATTATTTCTTTGATAACACTCGCGTTCAGAAATAGATTCAAGGAGTTTTGAAAAGATATCCTGCTGAATGTAGCCATTGAATAGTCAGAAATGTCCTTATTTCATTTTGTATGCTTTTTAATTTTCAGCTTTATGTGTTGACCATGAAGACGCGAGCTTTTCGTGTAAAACCTACGACACACAGTTCGGCCTGTGCTCCAGTTCTAGTCCGCTGATGATCCAACTTGTCAACACTAAGTGTCGTAAGACTTGTGGCCAATGTCCAGGTAGGTGTTAACAACCAATGACCACCATCGGACATTATCTATACACAGAAAACTAATAGTAATCTTACATTGACGCTGGAATACCTGTATCATAATTATATGAGCTACAAAGGTTGTATGTGTAGTCGTAATTTGAAACTGTTGAAACATTTCTATATTTTTATAGTCTCGTGAGATTAATCACATATTGTTTTACTTTCAGCTGCTGTAACAGTGTCCATCACCACAGGTATAAAGCTATGTTCAGTATTAAGTTATTTCACAAGTATGTGAACAGTTACATTCCTGACGTAGACATTCTTTGGAAAATTCTGTTCAATTTGGTATTAACGTACGTTTCAGAACCATTTCCTCGCATATCAGGTCATTTAAAAAAATATTTTGAGTTTAATTTTGTTTTTGTTTTCATGTTTATTTATTGAAGAAAACGGATAAAACAAAAATAAAAGAGGGAAAAAAACAAGATTTCCCTTATGGGTATTTTTAGTTAAAATATATTTATGAAATCGAAAATGGCTTTTTTCATGTTTACACAGAGTTTAATTTGAAGCAGGATATTTGTAGTTACTCCATATAAGAAGTATAAGAACTTGGCTTATGTAGTTATTTTCTCATTCTGATTTTGTCTAAGAAGTACACTGTTATTATTTGCTTTTTAATGGGCTTATTTTTTGTGCAGTGATTAAAAAAGGAAGATATATAACTTTGTTAAAATAAATTCTTAAGTTGGAGAATTTCTAAGTCGTGAAATTCCTGTTCATAAATTCATTTGAAGGCATTGCTTCTGCCGTTATAGACAAAGTGAAGGTAACACACAACCTATTTTCAGTGTTATTTAATATGTAGCTCCCTAATCATTTAATTACGGCTTTTTGTTTACGGGGATTTCAAGAATAGTCTCCATGTAAGGGAATGCTACCCGAGAACTAAGCCCGAGGGGAACTCTCACAGAGAAACTATGTATATCCTCCTGCATTGCCGCGGGTTACATACCATCATGAAGGACAATGAAGGTTGTTCCCTCCGGTTGCAGACCACTATTTTGGATTTTTGTTTCCAAATATGTTTATTTTACAGAATTGTTGTTTTATTTTAGTTGTATTAAAACAAAATATCAAATGGCCGTTTCTAGGAGAAATATTCTTTATGGGCTAAAGTCTTGTATGTGGAAAATTGACGTTGATTTCATTTTCATGAAGTGAAGTAACATCTTCAATGGCAGGTTCAAGTATGATGTCACAAATATGATGACGTCAAATAAATCCAAAAGTTTCATTCGTAGCTGATACATGTATGAATGCTAGCTGCATGTAAGCATCGTACTAATACACGTTATTTCGGTATGCTGAATGATTTACAGTTTTTATCTTTTACAGAAAACGCGAAGCTGAAACCTCTTACAAGACAACAGAAAATCAATAATATAAATTGAAATTGTGTTCGTCTATTTTCTTTTCAGGATCGCCTATCCAATGTGTGGACAAAGTCGGCACATGCGCTGGAATGGCTAGCTTTTTATGTACATCAACTGATCCTTCCTCACAGACATATGCCGGAGAAAACTGTGCAAAGACGTGCAATCTGTGTGTCACAATACCAAGTAGGTATATATTATTCTTTCTAGAACAGGCTACATGTTATACAGGCATTCATGCTGAATAGTTCCACTAGTTCCTAATGGAGAAATCTTTGTTTTCATTTACCTGTTATTTTTCTCAGACATTGTAAATGACTAACTTTGAAATCGAGTTACCAGATATACAATCTTACAATCGGTTGCATAAACATGATTTGCAATCAATCAGCTCTCATTAAATGTGTGCTTTCTTCACGTGCCTTCAATTGTATCTTGTCTACCATGAAGTAAGAGGTGCATTTCCTCCTGCCTGGGTGAACATCATTGTACGAGGAACGTATCTGACATTTACAGTATATGGTATGCCGACCAAGATGTATGCTTATGTCTAAATGTTTATAGCAACGACTGTTATCCCATGCGTGGACGTTGATAGCACATGCGCTGGGATGGCTAGTTTCCTGTGTTCGAGCGCTGATCCTGTCTCACAGGCTTACGCCAAGTCACACTGTGCTAAGACGTGCAACCAATGTACCACAGCACCAAGTAAGTCACACTGAAACTCTCAAAGGAGCATTCGACATAGTTAATGATTTCCAATTTTGTAATAACAGATCTTTGTCTTGTATGTTTTTGACAGAATTACAGGTCATTATAATAATTATTTTATTTACCTATATGTGTAATAAGAACTATTATCAAACAATTTTGATATTATGGGGGGTCGCAAGAACTACGTATTTAATGAAAGCAACTATCGTCTTAACTCGATTTTATTTACAAATATAGTTATCAAAATATATTCAAATACACGGAGGCTTACTTACTTATTAATCCCAAAGTAAGAAATTAATCGATCAGCTGTGTTAAAAGGTCCGACAACAACAACTCCAGTCCCTGTGCAGTGTGTCGATCACGACCTCAACAACAACTGTGTGACTATGGCTAGCACGCTGTGTACTTCACAAGAGCCCCATGTGAAGAATTTTGCGATTGCTACCTGTGCTAAAACGTGTAATCTGTGCACAGAATACCACCGTAAGTAGAATACACGACTGACATGGACCCTTCCTATGATTTCATTTTCTGTCAAGTAATTAATAATGTGTGTCAAATAATACGGAACGGCCGGGACATGCATCTTATAAATCAATAAAGGTATCCACATGAACTGTTTCGAAGTTCAGAGTGTTTGTTTCCAATTCCGGAATCATAATGTTTTAGTGATATTTACCAAAAACCTGATACATATTCCTGTCAGCTTTATTTTTTCTAGTTGTTGCTTATATCAGAATATATACGTGTCTGATGCATTGAGCCTTTATTTCGTGTGATTAATATCTTGTTATACAAGATTCTGTATAGTATTGTAGCATTTTTTAATTTCATTTATTGCATTATTTATCTTTATAATTTTATGGAGTTTTGAGGAGTTGCGTCCCTTTTTTATATCAGGTGATCAACTTTGTCCGACGCTCTGCTAACCTTTTGACCGATATTCGTGTTTGGTTCTCATGCTAAGTATTGCTTTATGTTTCAATAATTTTGGTCAGGAGTTACGTTCCTTTTGTGATATATCCTGATGAATTGTTGTCAAACGTAGTGCTACTTAGACCCTGACCTTTATTTATGAAACAATAGTACCTTGGTATATAGCGCACATCTACCCAGACGAAGACGGGGACGTATTATGTTATCACGTGAGCGGGCGGGCGGGCAGGCAGGCACGCGAACGATGTCCGCTCGATATCTCGAGTAATTATTAACGGATTAACTTCAAACTTCACAACAAGGTTAATT
>JAUMHH010213946.1:0-12561 GCA_032359455.1 Chlamys rubida | reverse complement strand
GTAGCAACCTCTAAACCGCCACATGGCAAGGACCGCAGATAGAGGTTATTGTCCATTACCAAATTCTATCGCGGTACTTGACACCCCCACCAGAAATAAACCCTTCACCACATCAAAACAAGCAAAACATCACTCATTACAAGTTACATTGGTAATAAATACCAACCATCCAATAAATTGCAGGAAATAACCTGCAAAACTGTTTTGATTGCCCAAATTGATGCATGTACTCTCTTCAAACCAAGAGACAATTCTTTGTGTCCAATAGACAAACCCCTGCTTGCAGTATGCATTCAGTATACTAACCCTAGATATACAATTGATGAAAGTATAATCAACATAGCACGTGTAGTAGGCAAGGTATATATAAGAGCAATTCTTCTAAAGCAAATCTATGAATTAAAGCGTAAAATATAGGTCAATATTGGCATCCGCAATATGCATCCAGTAGAGCAACCCTAGATACACACTTGATGAAAGTATAATCAACATAGCACTTGTAGTAGGCAAGATATAGATGCGAGTAATTCTTCTTGACCTTACATGAAGATAAGAGCAATTATCTTTATCCAAGTAAATGAAGCGTAAAATATCTCGAAATCAGCATCCGCAATATGCATTCAGTAGAGCAACCCTAGATGCACACTTGATGAAAGTATAATCAACATAGCATGTGTAGTAGGCAAGATATAGATGAGAGCAATTTCATCTTAACCAAGTTAATGAAGCATTCAATATAGGTCAAAATCAGCATCCACAATATGCATTAAGTAGAGCAACCCTTTATTTGTTTGTTTGTTTGTTTGTTTGTGTTTAACGGCCCATCGACGGCTGTGGCCATATAGGGCATGGTGAGGTTTTTTTTTTTTTTTTTATACATGTGAGTGGCGAAGATAAAATCAGATAAAACCATTTGCATTGTATGTGTAGATAATTAAAATAGAAAGGGGGTTAAAATAATAAAATAGATAACGAATAGATGATATGGAGTATGTGATATATATAACGCCAAAGAGGGTAAGGTTGGTTTAAAGGCATCAGAGTCTATAGAATAGACCGATGTCTTGCATATAGTTAAATAATGCCTTCGAGTCCACGGAACTGAAAAGAGTTTTCATATCCGGGACTCGAAAGTATTTGTCACGAATGTGTTTAAAATCGGAACATTCTATTAAAACATAAAAATAAAATAAAAGTAGGATATGTGTGCCCAATACGGAGCCGAGAGAGGACAACTACAGGCAGGATGTAGACGAGAGCAATTCGGACGGACGAACCCCAATTCTATATCCCCGCCAGCTCTTTGAGTGAGAATAATAAATAGCAACATTAGGATCAAATTGGTAGGACAACCACTACTTTGACCAAGAGACAGTTCTTTGTGTCCAATAGGCAAGAAAATCATTACACTTCACAATAAAATAGCAATATCATGATCAAAATGGTAGGGAAATCACAACCCTGATCAAGAGACGGATCTTTGTGTCTAATATGCAAGAAAATCATTGCATTTCTCAATAAAATAGCAACAAATTGCTCAAATTGGTAGAAAATCTCTACCGTGAACAACTTCAACAACCCCTGTCTATACAGATAAAAGGGTTGCTGAGGCAGCCAATACCACAATCGCCACTGTTATGAACCTTGGTTGATTTATGGTTAAGGAAACATCTGCAGAGAAAATTTTAAACATAAATAAAGAAACAGGACATTTTATAATATATATATATACCCACCCCTTTGGACAAATTGCCAGTAGCTACCTTACTATTTATATGCACTCTGGTGTTTATTTATATTACCACCTGGCCTTTCCTATCTCCACTAGCTTGGAAGTATTTGGGACAACATAATACAAGTACTAGGCAACAGAGCCCTAAGAGTATCCAATGTACTTAAAATTCCAGGTCTTAAAGGACCCATGCTAGCAAGGATAAACTACCTATAGCATTGCCACCACAATGAATTACTAGAGCTTGAGGTGGCGATTCATACCTCAGCATTATATGCACATTGCCTAAAACTTCAATCAAGAAGACCAATTGGTGATATGCAGTGTTTCAATAGGCCTGCAATGGAAAGGGCCAGCAAACCTGCCAAGGTTAACCTATTCTAACACCTTATTAGCAACCTCATAATCATCAACAACACCCCAAGAAATACCCTGATCTCTTGCTTCCTTAGGTCGGTACTGCTGATAATATTCTATCCAGCCATTACCTCCTTCCCTTCTTATATACTTCAACACTGGTATGGCTTCCTCCGGATGGACAGAAATATAAATAGACATAAAAACTAAAAAGATGTCAGTCCATGCCTGAATGTCATTGATCTTCTTAACTGCCTCTTGCTAATGATTTTAATTTTCTCCATCAACAAAACCAATTCTTTTGTGTTGCTCATCAATGCTACTGGGATATTGGCTAACATTCATTTCAAGTCAACGTACTGACCATTTTACCCTATGAGCTATTTATACTGACCATCCAAAATGAATCGTAAATGACCTTGACTGATTGGGTTGTAATTAATTATGAGCCTTTGTTGTACTTTGTCATCAATCAGCTGTTTCAGCTGTGACCTTGAAACAGCCAACATCTGTCCAGATTCTCCACCAGGATCACTTGTAGACTGCTTTGCCACCTGCTCATGAGCAACATCTGTTTCCTGTGGGAACACGGCCATAAGGTATAAGGTATATATTAGCAAGTATGCTACAGGAATAAAATCCAAAAAACATAAATACCTGGTATGCAGAACCATATAAAGTAATAATCAATATATGTATTGTTTGATATGTACAATGTACATACATTTATCCCACTAACAAAATACAGAGCAGCATTTATTCATTGCTCATTAGCAACTGCTGTGCAAAAATCTGTTGAGTTTTCATTACTTGATGGTCAGCCTGACTGATACTGCCACAGGAGCCCACAATATTGGGGTTTTAATTTGACCCCCCTGTGCAAAAAAGTTTTTTGAGAAGGCCGACCCGGCCAGTTTCAAGATCATAAAACGGAATAAATAAGATTTCCATTTCCATGTTCACTTGCAAGAAACCACTGCCTGGGTTAGGTTTTCATATCACTATTCAAGATGACCCCAACTTCTTATTATGATGATTCTTTGTTTTGTTTTGTATTGGTTATATCATAGGAACCGGGCAATATGTCAGTTATTGTACGAGAGGGGCGGGACTACTTCTCGAGCGCGTAGCGCGATATATGTAAGCTCCGCCCCTCGAGTACGATAACTGACATATTGCGAGGCCTATGATGTAACTGAGTTGTCGCATAAAGTGTCACGTAACAATCTAAAGAGAAAAGTTTGTCATTATCAAAAAACAACTTTGCAGCATGTCGGACTTCGTCTCAAACTCAAGGCCAAAAGCAAAAAGTATTTGTATTTTTAGTTATTTCCCACGGTGTCGATATCCTATTAACATTCACTAATTGGCCACTTTAAATTTTCATTGGCTGACCAATGAGAATGGAGAATTCTATTGTATTCAGTGTAGGGGAGGAGCCTTACTTATATCATATGGTATTATTAAAACTGTGTAAAATAAATTGGTTATACCAAAGCTAGATCATAGGGAAAGTGACACGTCTATGCGACACTATATATTATTTTATTTTATGTTAATGTTATCATTATCTATGACAAACTAAATGAACACAATCCTCGGCACAAGGGAATCGGCTGTCTTCAGTACCGACCACGAAACCTCTCTACAGGTGAGTAGATTTTTGATGGAATATACCATACTACATTACTACATTTACATTGGATATACTATTTCATTTAAACAATGAATGTTTTAGCAAATGTTGTTGTGGTCCTATAACACACATTGCTATTGATGACAAACTTAATAAAGCCCAGTCAGTGAGTGATTTATGTAGAAGGCGAATCTACTTTTTGATACCTATGAATTGAAAAAAAAATCCAATCTTAAAACTGTCAAACCTGGATATTGGTTTTTGATAAAAACAGAATTAAAATTACTCTGGTAACAACGTTTCAAGCATGGTTTGAGGTTAAACATTACTAAAACTCTCACTCTGGTGCGGAATTAATTATTATCTTTTAAGATAATATTCATTAGGTCAATCTACACAATACTGTTGTATAGGAGTTTGAATCGAACCCCGGCCGCCTTGGTGAAGGACGGGTGCGTTATCCACTTCGTCACCCGACAACCCAATACTTGTATATTAACATTTCAAGATATTTTATTTATTCAACATATCGGAAATGATAACGTTGACAAACTTTCTTGAAACCATCATGTCTTTATTAATGTCTAATTCAGGATAACTGACGACTTTAATTTAATAAATCTGTTGCAGATTGCACGTGCATTTGAAAGTCAGACTACCCCATACTACAAGCCGCAATGAAGATTTTCCAGTACGGAGAGATCAACGTGCTGGTCTACATAACGGTGATAGCGTTTGGTGTTGGGTCCTGGGTAGCAGTTAATGGTGTACTGATAGAGCTGCCCGTCCTAGTTCCTCATCTACCAGAGGGATGGACACTACCCTCCTATCTGATAATGATCATACAACCAGCCAACATAGGACCGATCGCCGTCACCTTGGCGTACGTGATTACCAATGATACCCTAAATGAGAAGGCCGCCATATATAGTATCCTTACAATCGGATCTGCCGCGTGTCTGCTGCTGTCTGTCTTCTGGAAGAGCACCTCTTTCCTGGCCGGCGAGATGCGCAGTACGGCTCTGATGACATTATTCTTCTTTCTGGCTATTGTCGACTGTACATCGTCTGTCCTTTTCCTACCTTTCATGTCCTTGTTCAAGGTCGAGTATATGACCGGATACTTTATAGGAGAAGGAATGAGTGGGCTGATACCGAGTCTGGTCGCCCTGGGACAAGGTGTGGGCAAAATATCATGTGAAAATGTCTCCATTTTTGATGCAACTAATAATATTTCCTCATTTGAAATCCAAACCATCTATCAAGATTCTTATTTTCCAGTGGACCATTTCTTTTTATTCCTGTTTGCAATGATGATATTATGCGGTGTGGCATTTTCTTTATTAAACTATTTGCCTTATTTTAAAAAGGAGCACATGATCTTGAAGACGTCAGATACCCGCAGCACGATGAGCAGTAAAGGAAACATTGAACTACAGGGTAATCAGCAGCCCCTAGATAACTCACAAGAAGCTGTGGAAACGCTTCTACACGGCAAAGAATGCTATATAGATTTAAATGTGCCGCAAGCTCGACATGCAATGAACCATAAAACCTATATATACTTCTTGTGTCTGGTGTTGTGGGTTAACGCCCTAACTAATGGTATTCTCCCCTCCATTCAGACATACTCGTGTCTTCCGTACGGCTACGACGCCTACCACCTAGCAATGACTCTTGGAAATATCGCCAACCCCACGGCATGTTTTGTAGCTTTACTACTTCCGGTTCCAACCAGCCTCGTTATCAGTGTGCTCACGTTCCTTGGGACGTGTTTAGCTGCGTTCATTGTGATGACGGCTGCTCAGAGTCCCTTTCCTGTACTGTATGATGACCCAGCAGGATCATATATTTTGGTAAGATAATATTGGTATGAATAAAATCTCTTCAATGTCGTGTGTAAAATAATCATAGGCAATTCATTTTCCTTACGTCTGAGTTAACTCCATCCTTTTTACTGCATATTTCCAATGCACATAGCCGTAGCACGGTAAATGTAAGGGGATGTAAGTATGAGGGAGATGTAAAGCTTGTTAGAGTAGAAATTTTACTCGTTCTGGCTATAATACAGTCTAGGACAGACCCCCTTACATAATTTAAGGTTCACATACTGTACAATACTTATAATCGGTCACATTGACAAACCGTTGTAAATCATTGATTGAATTGCAGGTAACGACGTGGGTGTTGACGGTTTTTCTGATGACATTCTCCAAGGTCACCCTAGCAACGCTCTTCAGGAAAGAAGGAAAGAGAGCTCTACTTTGGTGCGGGGCAGTGACGCAAGTTGGCTCAGTAGTGGGCGCCATTGTCTCATATCTGTTAGTCAACGTAGCGAAAACATTCCAAAGTGCGTCCGCCTGTTCCTAGCCCGTTGACCACATACACTGCCATTAAACTTTTGACATTATTTATCTACAGCAGATGTCCCTTCTACAGATAAGAACTATCCTTTGATGTAGCCAAATGGGCTGTTAGGAACAGGTACTCGACCTTAACGTTGGAGTTTTGTTATGTTCAATCTTTGCTATGTTCGTGTATTATTACCGTTTCATGTAACAATATTTATGAATATGTTGTGGTTGTATATCTAGACAGAAGATACTCATCAGAAGAAATGACCTGACATTGTCAATATGTCAGGTGTATATGTGTATCAATAAATGAGATATGCACGAGATGTTTTTATTCTTCATTTATCGGTTATATCTCGTCCTTGATAACAATTTTATATCCTACAGTTGATTTGTCAGTCACGTGTCGTCAACAATAGCAGATCACAGAAGATCACTCCGATTTGCTGGGATTATGATATCAACGTTTGTATTTCATGAAATTACCACTTGTATTTGATGTTAGAGAAAAATAATCATTCCTCACCTTAGGAGTAAGACAGAAAAACCTTAACCATCGGGCTAGACATTTAAGAATCGTACCCCTTGGATTTAGATTTTTATATCTTACGCCCAAGGCGTGGAAATATTGTATAAGTCAGAGACTCTGTCTGATGGTGGATAGTGTTTTTTTATTCCCCCCTAACAAAAATTGGAATACGCCTGTGCGGTACGGGAGAACCACCTGTTATGTTGGTATGTTATATCCTCACCTGTATCGAAGTTAATGAAGTGCTAACGACAGTAGCTTGGCATATGCATTGGTCGTGCAATTATGTTTTGTGTGTATGGTGCTGGACAAATTAAAGAACCGTTACTATCACGAGTGTATAAATCAATGGTAACTGAACAGTGTTAAGTGTTACTTAACATTTTGAGATATTGTGTAAGAACTCCTGACTTAGACATGCCGTATCTCTGATCTAGATCCCTTATCAATACATGCTTATACCGCTCTATTTAAGGATCGCAAAGGTAGTACGAACACCACTTATTAAGTCAACAGTTCTAAATCGGTAAGCTGCAGCCATGCAAGAATTGTTGTTTCTCGGACTGTCGGTATGTTTGATGAGCATCTGCTCTGCCCATTTGTGTCTCTTGAACCCTCGACAACGAGGCTCCCTGTCCGGGTACAACAAACCCGCGGCAGCCGACTGTTACCTGACAACGGATGAATGTGGCGGGAGAATGAGGAACCCGAACAACATGGCGATTTTCCAACGCGGCATGAACTACACGGTTGTCCTGCAAAAGAATTTGGATCACCATAACAGCACCAACCCCGGTTCCTTCGACATATCCCTTCACCACAAGACCGATATCTCCTTTTACACAAGATTCCTGACTTCCATCCCGGACACTGAAGAACCCTCCCTGACTTTATACATGACAGACATCAACATCCCTCACGATCTGCAGCTAAGTGAGAGTCCCAACTACGTTCTGGAGGTCGCTTACACTACCAATAGCATCCCGATCGTCTTCCGGCAGTGCGCAGACATCGAAGTCATCATGTGATTACCTCGTCATTGACGTTTTGGTTATAAGAGGATTTCATCGTCTTCCGACATTATAATGGAACTTTTGGTATTAATCCCGTCGTTTTCAATACAATTCTCATTGATTGTTACCATGTTTTTGTGAAAGTGATCAAGCTATTATGGACAATAGACAACAAAAGTTTTCAGAGAAAAGTGCTGGATTTAATGACTTTTTAGCTGACTGGATTACACGGATACCGTTACACCGGATTCTGTAATGAAGGGCAGTGCACATATAACATTTTAATGTTAAACCAGAAGTTTTACGTGAAGATCATGACATATTTAACATATAACGTGAATAGCGGGTTGATACTAAAGGTGATGTTAATATAACAATATAAGAATAAAATTATTTCAGCTATCGAAGAATTGTGTTCCTTAATTTTATTTATTGAGGCAAAAGGATGAAACTCACTGGTGTCAGAGACAATGTAAGTATATAGAGTCAGCAGTATGTTACAGTCGGGAGAACCACTGTTTGCTATGATAAAATATGCTATTTTCTAAAGGGACATTCTCGCTCTTCCTCAGCGTTATTCCACCATTGGAAATATTGAAAGCGTTAAGGCTTGATTTTCAGTATAAGATAAATATATCAATAGCATTAATACCGCCAATGAAAACAACTTCAGAAGGTAAATTTCAGCATATTTACAACAAGCTTACGTAAATTCATTTGTTATAAAGGTAACATTTCAGCCGTACAACTTCCCCTCCTCGTGCTATTTATACGGTCCATTCCATCAACTTAATTGTAAGATACAATTGTTAATCTGCATGGTACGGCTTGAAATCCATCGAGCGGATTTTGATTCAAACCGAAAAAGAAAGAGGATAGGCCATTTATCGTACATTCGGTGAGCTATTTAGTTATTTTAATTCGCAACAACAAGGAACACGCACAATTGTGATTAAAAATACCCAAAACACGAAAACAAGTGGGTACTTTCTGTTAACTTCTATTTATTTTATTACATTTCCAAGTTTAAAGGTTGAACCAATGTGGTCAACAATCCCATATTCCCCCTGTACTAGAGGCCACTGCGGCTAAAGGACCTGATAATAATCGATATAATCTGATAATAATCTATATAACCTGATAATAATCTATATAAAGTCTTAATTCAAGTTCTACGATTGTCAATTAATATATCGTACATTCTAAAGTGTGCTCGTCATCTGGATTTTGAGCTTTGACATAGATACTGACTGGTAGGAAACACTAATAAAGGGGTACTCAATACTGAAGCATCCAGACGATGCAACTCTTCCCTGGCTGCAATATCGTCTGACCCATCGCATTATACTAAAGATTGTTCTGTTCAGATTCAAGGCGTTGAACTCTCCGCTCTTTACTTTCTACAAGAAAGAAGATGAAACAAGATAAAATCATGTTTAACTTTAGTATCTCGCCAGTATCAATAATTTTAGGGCTTCAGTGGTCTTCAAAATGGGATGGTTAATATTAAGTTATTACTAGTTAACCAAATGTTGCAGAATGAAGAAAATGTATGTGTGTTCTTGGGAGGTAAACTCACACATATGTCATTATTATGAAGTAGAAAAAGTCATGTATAAGTCAAGAAATATACAAAATATACAAAATTTCTTACAAGGTGAGGAAACAGCTGCATTGTAAACACACACTTCTTATATCGTTGAAAGTGGATACATTTTTAAAGATACACTACCGAGCCTTATGAAATATGTTTGAAAGTAGCTATGTTGCATACCACCATCAATGTTTTAAATATGCATTGCAGTTTTTAATGCAATTTCCTATATCATACGTTTCCAGTAGATATTCAGTTTAGATTTGAATGGGTTTATAGAAAAACATTCCGTTGGTAGCTCGGACCATACGGGAATAAGGCAGTCAAACCAATTTATTTCACTTTATATGTTTTTTCAATTCTGTAGTTTAATATTACTGAACTCACCGAGACGTTCAAGGCAACCTAGGCCAGTTTTGAAATTATATCTATGTGGGTAGCTACTGAACAACTCATCGAAACATCAATTTCCTCATATTTCATTGCTGTTGATGTCAGGACTATATATTGTTTTGTCACAGACAGAGATTGTCTTCAATTGTTTTTCTATTTCTATTAGATTTGTTGCGTCTTGTTCAAAGGGCAAACCGGCAATATATATAAAATTGGGATAGAATGACGACAGTTGGTTAATATATCGTGCACATTGTAAATACTTGAAATATGTCTCCAGTAAATCTTATCATCAATACAATACTTATCACGGTAGCAAAATCTCTTCCTCTATCGAGCGCGTAATGTAATCAGCCTAACGTCACTAACCTACACTTGAACGTTGTCTGACTCCCACGTGACCTCTACGAGAGTTTGGTGTTAAAATGGTGTATAAGGAGTACTCCTTTGGTGCACAAATATTTAGCATAAAGTGTTGTAGGGGAGGTAATATCCTGTTTGGGTCAGACATTTACTAATAATAGGAATAGCTATCCGAGTTATCGTCCCTTTCACATCTTTAGTGATGTGTACAGCTCTACCCTTGTCCATAGGCTTTCATGTTGGACGAAACCTCAATAGCGTAATAACGAGATACCCACCATCTAGCAAATCAAGAATAATTTATTTTTTAGCGAAGAGGGGCCAACTTTTTCACCTGAAGTGAACTTTGCTGTGAAAAGAATAAACAAAGTCATTCTAAAATATCGTAGCAATCTTACCGAACCAGAAAAATTACGGAATTCTCCCAAAATGTCAATAATTATATTTACACTCAGCCACTGCATCCAATACATACATTTATATTTCCAGAGGCTATAACCTTCTGTAAACTAGTCAATGGTTTCTAAGTGGAGATTGTCATCCCTTAACTTTTTCTGCCGATCAGATTGTATGGAATAGTCAGCACACAAGACAAAATCGGGCCGCAAAGTCGTCGTGAAAAAGTAACAAAGGCAGACCCTTGCTTTGATGAACAGGTAAGTAAGGTTTTATATAATTCATTTGTTAGTGTTTAATATTCTACGTTGAAGTATCTCATGATCTATTGTACAGAAATTGAATAATAAACAGTGTAAAATAGATTAATAATCAATATCACCATCAGAGATTTAATAAAGACAAAACATAAACCACATAAACACGAGGACAAAATGTAGGGAAAATATACCTAACACCATTAAATGAGGACAAAATATAGCATAGCGTCAGTTAAAAAGATATAATATACCACGGCGCCATAACACGAGGGAAAGTATACCTAAAACCACTAAACGAGGACTAAATATACCACAGCGTCACTACACCAGAATAGTGTAATATATAACTGAAAAATATATTGCTTATAATATGATGAAAAATGCCGATAACAAACAACAGCTCATGCAATAAAAACAAAACAATGTTAGAACTGAAAAATAAAATGGAAAAAATATATATATAATAATTATTACACCAGTAACTATGAAAGGGTGAGCTTTTTCTGCACCACAAATGGCGCTATTGTGTTGTGTAATGTCAGGGACGTATGTAGGTCTTAAATGAACACATATCTAATCATGGACGATAACGTTATGAGGACATATACACGGGCCTGTCCTGGAGAAAAGGTCACGCATACACTGACCTAGCATGGGGAGCTAGAAAGGACGGCTATAAATGTAAGGTGTCCGATCGGCTAGTTTCCTCTCTAGTGTTTTCCATCTTGTCGGTCTCAGTTTAGCACCGTCTTTCCATTATTTGTAGGAGATGTCAGTAGTATTGTTGGGGTATGATGGACATCGACGATAAATTCAGCCTCGACATATGAAATAGTGTGTCACCATTCTATATTTTTAATAATGTTTGGTTAAATTTTGTTTAACGTCCTATTAACAGCTAAGGTCATTTAAGGACGTGCCTCCATGTGTGTAGTGCTTGCGTGCTTGCGTGTGTGTATGCAGGAGACAGGGTATGCTGGAGTTCTTGCCTCCTTGTGATATCGCGGATCTGATGCCGACTTTATAGTGCTATCTCACTGAAATACCATGGTGAAGGCACCAAGCACAGCATTCCGCCTGGTCACATTATACTGACAACGGGTGAACCAGTTGTTGCCATTCCCCTTAATGCTGAACGTTAAGCATGGAAAAACAAATACCATTTTTAAGTTCCTCACCTGGGCGAACGCTCAACATTAAGGCCAAAAGTGAGGTGTTGCCAAACAATGCGTTAGGAAATAAAAGGTAGTTAGAAGCAGAAAGATAGATAGAGATCCCAAATACTGCAATGGGTGCAGCAGATTTATTTTGGTCGCTTTTGTGTCCCCAAATAGACGACACCAAAGCAAATCACCAATTCTGCCGGGGTTCCCACATTAGTCGCCTCCTACGATACATGCATTGAATTTTCCAAACATTACTTTGATAATACAATGTTGTATTATTGCAAGTTTTGTTGTGGTATTAGTTAGTACAAGTGTTCCACTGTGATAACAAGTGTACATTGTGTTAATACGTGCATTATTGTTTCATTAATGCATTGTTGTTGTTTGACAAGTATTGCTATGGTATTAGGAACATTTTCAGTTATTATAAGATTTTGCATTGTTAACATTGTTGTTCTGGTACACACATTGTTGTTTTGGTACACACGTTTTGGTACACACATTGTTGTTCTGGTACACACATTGCTGTTTTGGTACACACATTGTTGTTTTGGTACACACATTGTTGTTTTGGTACACACATAGTTGTTTTGGTACACACATTGTTGTTCTGGTACACACATTGTTGTTCTGGTACACACATTGTTGTTTTGGTACACACATTGTTGTTTTGGTACACACATTGTTGTTTTGGTACACACATTGTTGTTCTGGTACACACATTGTTGTTTTGGTACACACATTGTTGTTTTGGTACACACATTGTTG
>JAUMHH010213935.1:0-12561 GCA_032359455.1 Chlamys rubida | reverse complement strand
CTTGCACACAGGGGAGGCCGTCCTTAAATGACCTTAGCTGTTAATAGGACGTTAAACAAAATCAAACAAACAAACATCTAGAATGTTTCAACCTTTATTTTCTTTCGTGTTCTAAACGTGTTAGCAGTCAATTTTGTTTCTAAACACCGACCAATGATCAATCTAAATAGTAAAAAGTGGTATTCCTAGGCAGGTTTAATTGTTAGTATTCATAACGAAGCTATTTGATAGCTACTAAGCTTGACAGTAGTTGCCGTTACCTCAAACACGTGTTTACACGAGAATGTACGAGTGAAATTAATTTTGCTGTTATTTCCAGCGGACGATCCACGCCGGGTTGGTGTATGACGCGTTCAGCCTCTACGCGCATGCCCTGAACACTGCATACTTGGATGGATATGACGTGAACAACATCGGCAATATTTCAGAGAACATGCACGACGTGACCTTCCAGGGTACGCAACTTACATACATTTGTATTTTAATCATGTCTATCGATCCTCAATAACTGGCTCCAAAACACAATACATATCACGTCAAAAGACTGTTTTTCAAAATGAATAACCATGCAATACCTACAAACTGGATAAGTATGATGTATATTGATTGTAAAAAGTATTACAGGAAATATTGCTATCAGCCTTTCAAACTACTGAGCTCGCTAGATATTCTACATTAGTGTTGCTGATAGAGAGATATACTACTCACGGTGATGGCCCTAGAATTATGGAAATACCTATCATGTCCGTTTCACAATGTCTTTCCTGCTCGTCACTGAAATCAATCAAATTATACATACCATTTTATAGATATATTTTAACACGTTGTGAATATCGCTTGTATTGAAATATCTTTGCTGATTGACATAGTCCGTGGCAAAAGCTTTTAACCAATATTATTTTTTTCATTTTTTTGAGTACCATAAAACCAGGGTTAAAGCCTTTGATCTATGTCGGGAAACTTCTCCTGAAATATGCGTCGTATTTCAGAACCTTTTTGTCAACTCTTTTTACTTCCCTACATCGTACCAAACTAACAAACACATTCGTTCACTTATCATAAGAGCTTTCATTTCCACGAAAGGAAAACGGAGATATATATGTATGGTTGCAAAGTAATCTGGGGAACTTTTTGTAAATAAAAAGACAAAGGTCATAATGAAACATATTTAGAATGAAATCGGGAGAGTGTTTGTTGAATTCCAGATTAACACATTTTATTGCGTTATTAGCGATATTTTCAGCAGACCAAATGGGCGTTACTTGGGAGCAAACTGTGCCTCTTTTCTTACCGACCTGTTTTTGTTTACATCTGAAGCTGAATAAAATGAGAAGTTTTACAGGACTAATAAAAACGCCATTGCCAATACCTTCTATTTCACAATAAGATTTATCATCTATATAATACTTTATACCACCTACCGGTAGCATGATAAATTAATTATCATTGGTTGTCAGTATGAGAAGAAGTTGAGAACGACTTGAGAACAACTTGAGGACAACTTGAGAACGGATTTTCCCCATTTTCCAGCACTTGGAACGTATTTTCTCAACAACAAAAAAATGCTCGCGCTAGGTGACGTCCGAAACCGGAAATAGTGTTCACACAAAAGTATTCCGCGTTAGAAAATAGTCCGTCATAAACATATTAATACAAAGGTACGAAAAAATATTGTGAGAATAACAACACCATTTCAAGCGTTAATGTGTACATGGAAAAGACAATGACGATACGATTGTTTAAAAAAAACAATTTCTACATAGTTTTAAGGTTCATGGTATTTTACCTTTGTCATAGGCCGAGGATTTGCGATCGATGAACATTGAGCCTAGAAGTCGTTTGGAAAATATGGCGTTTAGTTTGCTTTTTTTAAATGAAGAAATATATAAGGTAGTAGTATATATGTAAAATATGGTGTTTAGTTGGCTTTTTTAAATGAAGAAATATATATAAGGTAGTAGTATATATGGAAAATATGGTGTTTAGTTGGCTTTTTTAAATGAAGAATAATAAGGTAGTAGTATATAGATGATAAAGAGTTTATCACACAGTATTTTCAGGGTTTGTCGAGTCCAGCTGGGGTGGCCTCTCGATTCTATCCACGTGCTCGCGATGAGAAAATTGTTCGAACGACAAACCCGGAAAACACAGTGCGATAATCTATAAATATCGACGAAGTGCTGTGTTTAAATAAAGAATAATAAAGAAATTTACTGACGATCTTGATCGCATATACACTCCTTAGCTTCATATCAAGACTCCTCTACACCTTTGACTTTCAATCACAACATGACCAACAGGTACTCCTTACTATTTAGCTGTTCTAACGTGGATCATGTACTTTCCCTTTCAAGAAAATTGTATCCCTTCTTCCCCGAATTGCGGTATTTACTTGTCGCAGATGCTTCGGTAGTCCAGAATTTACTCCGATAATCATGAAATCTACATGCTGACGGACAAAGTCACAACAGGGATTTAGGAGATGTATGTTGATGAAAACTTTAGGTTAGTTTTATGGTCGCTATCATTTTAATATTTGGCAACATGTTATTTTTTGTGTGATGTGAAGGTTAATGTTTTTCGCATTAAGGTTTATTTTTTTCGCGTAATTTTCTTTTTCAAGGGGTTCCACATTTCCACTTCGATGTACTCTTGTTGATTTTTTTAACGAAAAGAGTTTATAGGAACCAGGAACAAGTGATATATCATAATACATATATTTATATTTTTAAAGAATTATATTTTATTCTTATTTTGGAATTGATAGTAATCAAAATAGAACTACGGTATGAATGGAAGTTATTAAATGTTAATGGCAAATGTTTGTCAACAAATGTTCCAGTATAAGGTGTGTGTAACTCCTCTCTCACCGATGTACGATACAGGTGCTGGTGGCAGTATCCATATCAATGAGAATAGCACCAGGGATTCCGGCTTTGTTATCAATAATATCCAAAACGGTGTATATGTACCGGTTGGTTACAACTCAGGCAAGTAAGTTCAAGTCATGTTTTGATTCTCAGTTTAATATTCTATTAATAACCCAGATTGTCTGCACGTGGCGATCAATGGGGTATTAACATTAACCATACATGTAAAGGTATAAAAGTATATGTGTAATCATATCGTCGTTATATGATTCTAAGTCATAAAGTTCAAGATTTCACGTTTGGTTCGAACTTTTAGTAAAGAACATTGGACGAGATATAGTTATTGAGTTAGGAAAATTTTAACAATTTCTGTGGAACTTTAACTCTCTTTATTATCTAACAGGTCATCTAACATATCTTCAACGTTACAATCATCATGTCAAGCTTAAAGTTATGCCTTCACGATTATAAATTAGTCTACTAGTATTTAAAATTGTCAATGCATATACAAGTTTACTGTGCATTTCTTTAAGCCGATCTGTTTTTATATGTTCATAACGTTTGATTTATTGGGGACGTTTTCTGATTGAAGGATAAGAATTTCAAAAACTAACCATCTCTATACATAGATTAATAAAATATTTTACCTGTAACTGAGCGTGATCGAGTTATCTTAGTCTAGGGCTTAGATTATGTATTATTATCCCAACCAAGGCGTAAGCCGAGGTTGGGATTGTTACAAAATCGTAGCCAGAGATTTGGTTAGAACGTTTAAATTATGTCGACAATTTTTTACATTTTCAGAGATAATTTTGCCGAGATAATTATCATGTAAGTAGGTAACTCGGTTTTTATCATGTTTATGCTGAGATATGACATCAACTTGCCACTTATTCATGTAAAGCAAAATGAGCAGTTAACAAATCATTCTCAAAGAAATTAGCACGTGATTTATATTGCTGATATACAAAACGTAAATCTTAATCGTTCTTAAACCTAATTATAAGCTATAAGTTCAACACGTGATATTTATTTGGAAAAGGATTGGTTAACTCCTCGTTTTGTGTTGCATTAATAAGTGGTAAGTCGATGTCACATCCTAGCATTAACACAATAAAAAACCAAGTTACCTACTTACGTGATAATTATTTCGGCAAAATGATCTCTGGAAATGTAAAAATATGTCAACATAGTTTAAACGTTATTGCGACATATTCATAGATTAAGTCGACACCTTTTAAGAAAATATGTCGACATAAGTAACTCGCAAGTCGAAAGTCAATGGCAGAAATATGCCACCATATAAAATGTACCCAAACACGATTAATTTTGTTTCCAGTAAGATGATAGGGACGACCATATTTTACAACGTAACGGTAATCTGGTCCAACGGAGTAACCGACATTCCATTGGGACGCCCCGCATGTGGCTGGGACGAGGAGTATTGCCCACCTGCCGAAAACACTACAGGCATGTATCAAGGACAAAGCAGTCAGAGCACAGAATTTCTCCTCAATCATTTTGACTAATATGCCTTTCCAATAAATAATCACCGACGGTTAAGACTGCCTGACTGACTTTGATTTTTCCGTGAAATATATGAAATTCACCACAAATGTTTACACATTCTTACAGCATTTTCCCCAACACAAAGAGTTGTGCGAGAAAAAAAACGACGAAAAAAACCCCCGATATACTTCAACAAGAAAGAATCCTAACAGCCTACACGTATCCTTATTTTCCCGACGGCATCTAGATACACGGATATATTTCAATCAGTCGAAATCTAAAACATGGATATATTTCAATCAGTCGAAATCAAAAACACGGATATATTTCAATCAGACGAAATCTAAAACACGGATATATTTCAATCAGACGAAATCTAAAACCTTATTTTCCCGATGGCATCTAGTTGGCTTAGCAGATGTGGACCGTTTGTAATTCTATTTGAATAGATGTATATAAAAAAAAACTAAAAAAACTGTGATTTCAACGGGAGTAGATATAAATACATGATGTATTTTAGCTCTACACAGCTTCAGCAATTAATATGTTGTTGTGTTGTATTCGTTACAACAATGCCTTATTTTGACATGTACGTAAAAACTGTAAGAAAAGAAATAAAATCGTTAGTTTATAGAAATGATTGTTTACTTCCGAACGTACATTTTTAGTTTTTGTCGAGACTTAATTAATGGACTTGAATCAGTTCTTGTTAAAATTGTCTCAATTTTCTGCGCAAATGACATAATTTAAAAGTTTCATTGAGTCAGACTCGAATAGAAATGGAAATGTTAATTAAAGACATAGCTATTTACATTTATATGGTCAAAGAACTATAAAGCCACACTTCAGTAAAATTCAGAAAATTCCTTGACCTAAGTTAACTCATTGTTTAGTTGGAATCTCTCGAGGTAAATTTGCCGATGGTAAGAAAAACGCCTGTTATTGCTCACATTGTGTTTCAGTTGTGACTGCCATTGGAGCATCTTGCGCAGTCCTCTTCTGTCTAATCGTCCTCGTTGTCGTACTCGTCGTGTACTTTAAAAGGTATGATATTCAACTTTAGTGATAAGCAGCATTTTGCAATAACCAACGACATCTTTTCAAAATCTCAAAAATATGTCTCCAGAAATTATATACGTTCCATATTTGAATACCAACATTACTATATGGTATCCAGCTCAACTTAATGTTTCATGTGTGTTTAGAATAAAATGATTACGTTAATTAACTCTTTTGACAAATCATTTATGTACCTATAATGAGAATTGCGTGTTTCTAAAAGGAAAATGATGTTACAACAACAGCTACACAGTATGTCATGGAAGATAAACTCACTAGATCTCAATCTCCAAGTACATCGCAGTAAACTCGGAAGCCGCATGACATCAAAGGTATGGTATACTACTTCAATTCATCCCCTCCTTTCATTGTAAGGGTTTAACACATGTTTTATTTGATATATATATTTGAGTAACATGCATTGTACAACAATACAAGCCACAATCAGTTGATTTTCTAACCCTCAGAGCCTCGGATTTTAGCCAACCTAAAAATAAAAGCTTCTGGTTTGATATTTCTCATATCCTAAAGATAGAACAAAAAATTGTTCCGTCACCATACAAATAATGAATGACTTCAAATTTGCAATTATATGATGACACATGAGAGCTGTCAATTTAGCGAACAAACAATTATTTGGAGGGGTTTGTGAAAAATAATAATTCCCCTCCTTGGAGATGAGAGAGAAAATCTCTAACCTCGCTGTAAGATTTATAACATTGAGCTGGTCATTTATAATCTTGCCACATTAGTTGTGATTTCTTCTTTCTTATTCTGGTCGGATACACAACTTACAGTGTTTCACATGCAAAAGAACCCATATAACAGACAGGTATAATAATGAAATTGTCCATAAAACAATAATTAAATACGAAGTAAATTGTATTACCTTTATGATGTGGGTTCATAGTTTCATTTAGAACTATTTCTATATGCGGAGGTACTTATTATCTTTGCATTACTTTTCCTTTGTGACATGTGTAATACGACTGGTTCACCTTTGTCGATTTATGTATACACATCACGTGACCAAAAGTAGTGTAACTGCAGAACATTTTCTAAATGGCTAAGGGAAGAAGTCACGATTCAAACATTGTTTACATACATCATTTCATTTTACGCCGTTTTTGAAATAAACGGCCTATATCAATTCATGTTGTGGTATAACTGGTTGTTATTTGACTATTGGACTACTTATATAACTTTGCTGTATGCCTGGTTATTGAACCGCACATCATCAAAAGAATTTTAAGCGTCTAGGCATACACCAACAAGTATGTTGCTTTCTTTAAAGTATTGAAGTTTCGTTCATTATGAACATCCGAATTAGGAGATAATTTGATGTACCTATTATAAACGCATTTTTCTGAAGAAAATCTTTAAAATAAATAAAATAAAATGAATAATAAATCCAATTCAACCTGCGTTGATTGTTGTTGACCTATCAGCAGTGTTAACATTTCTCTTCTCTTTATTAACTTCCAGTCTTTGGATTTCTCCCGGCGAAGTAGCGTTTCATCTCTGACGTCGGGCACTCAGCAGCATCAGATATTCATGACGACAGCAAAACACAATGGTTTGATAGTCGCGATTAAAAATATCAACAAGTCCTATATCACCGCCACTGAAAAAATTACCATGGAAATAAACCAGGTAAGCGGAAGTGAAAACGCTCAATACATATGATAGTAGTAACTTATAATGTGATAAAACTAAAAAGAAATAGTATTTATATTAGGTAAAGTTAGAGAAGTTAATTATAACATAAATAGAGAACTTGTAATGAAATTAAACTAGCTTTGTTTAGCTAGGGTACCGATTTATATTAAAATAAATGTAACGTTATTGATCACAATAAGGTAATCATGTATAGACTAATGAGAGGTTTAATCAAGTTTAGCTGCTGATACTTGGGTAGGCCTAGTTTAGCTACCGTTGCCTAAGTGAAGTTAATTAACACTAATACAGAGGAAGACCTAGCACGACTTCTATTACTGGGGGGAAAGTGAGAGTGGGTACGGTTACTGAGGAAAGGCTAAGAGTGGCTACTGAGGAGAAAATTGCAGTGGGTACGGTTACTGAGGAAAGACTAAGAGTCGCTACTGAGGAGAAAATTTCAGTGGGTACGGGTACTGAGGAAAGACTAAGAGTGGCTACTGAGGAGAAAATTTCAGTGGGTACGGGTACTGAGGAAAGGCTAAGAGTGGCAACTGAGGAGAAAATTTCAGTGGCTACGGTTACTGAGGAAAGGCTAAGAGTGGCTACTGAGGAAACATTAGAGCGGCTACGGTTACTGAGAAAAGGCTAAGAGTGGCTACTGAGGAAACAATAGAGAACCTACTGTTATTGAGGAAAAGCTAGACTAATAACTGATTCCTACTTTTGTAGATGCGCAGTTTAAAAAACACCAATGTCAATCCGCTTATTGGTGCATGTGTGGAAGTGGAGAAGATTTTCCTCGTGTCCGAGTATTGTAGCAAGGGGAGTCTCCAGGACGTTCTACAAAACGACCATATCAACCTTGACCGCATCTTCAAAATATCATTTGCGTCGGACATTGCCAAGGTAAGACGCCATGAAGTAACGAGAGGGATTCTTATACATACCAATTATTCCACATTGTATTTGCTATCTTATAGATAATAAATCGTGGTTGCTGTTTCGTTTTCTAAGGACAACCTTGTTGTGACATTAGTGTTCATTAGTTGCCCGGAGAATCTACGAGGAATTTGTTATCGTAAGTCATGCTGACGAAATTTATAAAAAACAAAAAAGGCTTTGGATAGCCTGATTAGGGCGTTGACTATCCTTGTAAACGTATTTGTCCTGTTAGCTTGCTGAGGGTTGTCCATTAATATTTGCAGTAATAAGGTTGTTCAGAGATATTGAAGCTTTGTAAAACATATTGATAAACCCTCCTTTGTATGTAATACTGCTTCAAACATGGGAAGTTAAACGAACAAAATGTTCAGTAATTTTCTGGATTTTATTGTGAATGTAACTCTCATCCATAGAATTGCCACAGAAAATGTTAAATCAATAACCAGAATGTATAAATTTTACTATATAAATTTGAACAATACTACTACCATATTTAATTAAGCAGACATCGGATAAGTTCATAATATGCTCAAAACCACGAGTCACTGACCAAAAACCGTTAATATTCTATGATTAAATTGAATAAAAAGACATCTTTTTCACTACTTTTACTATTGCGCGGAGAAAACTTTTGTCGACCCATTAAACAGATCTTAGAATAACTGTATAAAAGTTGTTTGACTTATATTAATAAGCAATAGGAAAAACAAATTGAAGAGGTCGTCACTTTTCTTTGATACATGTATCATTTACTAAGTATCTTTGAAAATATTCTATTAGTTTTCTTCCCGCTCATTATAAAAATGTAGAAACTTTGCACATTTTTTGGTTAGTTTTCCATAAAAACACCTACTTGTAGCGATGGGGATTTAATTTGCATAGTTTTATTAATTCTTGTTTGCTGTGAAATAAACCAACCATGGCATTTGTTATTGATAGTTATTTTGAAGAAATAACATAAATTAATTAAGGCATTGGTTGTTTTTAGTTTTCCTTGGATTCCCCCAATTGGGTTATTGATTAATTTTAGTTGTTCGTGGAAACACTTCATAATGGCATTGTTTGTTGTTAATAATTGTTTATGTTGTTTATCGTTGTTTATGTTGTTTATCCTTGTTTATATTGTTTATCGTTGTTTATGTTGTTTATCGTTGTTTATGTTGTTTATCCTTGTTTATATTGTTTATCGTTGTTTATGTTGTTTATCCTTGTTTATATTGTTTATCCTTGTTTATATTGTCCAGGAAATGATTATGTTGTTAATAATTGTTTATGTTGTTTATCGTTGTTTATGTTGTTTATTGTTGTTTATAGTTTTATCCTTGTTTATATTGTTTATCGTTGTTTATGTTGTATATCCTTGTTTATATTGTTTAGCCTTGTTTATATTGTTTAGCCTTGTTTATATTGTTTATCCTTGTTTATATTGTCCAGGGAATGATTTTCCTCCACCACTCGATTATCCAGTGTCATGGCCGCCTCAAATCCACCAATGTGTTGGTTGACAGCCACTGGGTGTGTAGGGTGGGCGATATGGCTATGCCAGCCTTCCGAGAGGGAGAGCGAGACGATGATCAGGGAAAGCACGCGCTCTACAGAAGTAAGACAGTTCACAGCAAATAAGACGTATAACAAATACAACATTATTATTTCACTGGTCTCTTTTGAAATGTTTAAAAACCTTTAAAAATGTATCCCGATACCTAGTAAACCTATACCAATGATCTTTTCAGAACTGCTGTGGACGGCGCCGGAGTTATTACGTAATCCGGATGAGTTTCCAAGGGGTACCCAAAAAGCAGACGTATATGCATACGGAATAATTCTACAGGAAATCTTGACGAAATCTGAGCCGTACAGCTGTTCTCTGGATGAACCGAGTGGTAAGTATCATATTTATAACCGGTAAGGTCACCATTGGTAGCATTGTACTAAAAACGTACATTTTAAACACCTAGCTCTTTACACTGGAAATATGTATATCTCTTAAATATAGTTTAAATTACATTAAATTAATTTATGAGAAGCATTCTTAAGTGCACACATCCGTTCTTGTACACTAATTATTCTTGTCTATAATGTAAGTATAAATTGACAAATTAGTATATCACATGTGTTACATACATTAACTTTCATCCATTGCTGGCTTATTGACTGCTCACTTAGTAAAAAAAAATTCGAGGGAAAAAGTTTGGCCTATTTCCAAAACTACTTTCTAACATAAATTTACCAACATAACATTATGAACTGCACTTTTCGAGGGAATGTTATTTCCACCAAACTAATCAGTGTTTAACTAATGCAGGCCATATCCGTTTATTTAAATACATTGTATGGTATATATTATTATATTAAGTATAGCATACTCATAATCAAACTCATACCAAAGTGGAAGTTTAAGGATACGGCTCAACGTTTTTGTTTAGTTAATATGCTTAATACTAATCCAAATTTGAAATTGTTATATTTCATTTTGATAAGAAATATATACATAAAACAACCTGCATTTTCTGTAATTTAAAGTGATTGGCAGTAAGATACAGTTTTAAAATTAATATTTGTTAAATGTTATTTTGTTGTAGCAGATAAATATGATAATTTGATAATATGACTTGATATGCGATCTGATCATTGTTGTGTGAAGTAGTTGAATAAATACGAGTAAAATAGTACGGTAATGTAAAGATTTGTATTATTTCAGACATAGTGGCGAGAGTGAAGGAGTTGGAACATCCCCCTTACCGCCCTAAGGTACCTCAGGATAGCGCCGAGGATGCAGTATTAGACCTGATGAGGATCTGTTGGGAGGAGATCCCCATGTTACGACCAAACTTTGACACCATTGCCTCCACACTCAAGAAGTGCACCAAGGGAAAGTACGTCGTTACACAGCGCATCAGCTTACAAAGCTGACAATTATCAAATTCCTAGTCAATATTCAACATTTCTCCACTCATCTCCACAGCAACCACAAGACCAGTTTTCCTGGTCTAATATATTCGTCCGTACTTTTTTCAAGATTCTCCGTGTTAACGTTTCCTTTGTTCATATTTTTCCCAACTTCCGTCGAATTTGAGATCAAATAACTGTTTTGTTAACATCTCTGTAATTTCTTCCTATCTTGTTTTTCTTGCTTTCACGAATGATTAGGCAATACCACCAATCTGATTTCCATGGCAACCCCAGGCTCATTTACCAACCTGTTTTAATGTGTGTGTTTACTACTCTTAGACTCCACTGATAATCTAAGTATCTCGTGTTCATCTGTCAACCAATTTAGCCTTGTTTACCGACCTCAGTGGAACATTTAACTGAAACACTTAATCTGTTTGCTAACCTGGTTCACTAACATGATTCCCTCTACAGAAATACAAACCTGGTGGACCAGATGATACATATGATGGAGAAATACTCGGAACATCTCGAGGAGGTGGTAGAGGAGCGTACAGTACAGCTGGAGGAGGAGCAGAGAAAGACAGAAGAACTACTGTCTCGGATGTTGCCAAAGTACACACACGTAACAAAAAATAGATATTGACATGAGGGTACTAACGCGGGATTGCGACATGTTCGTAGGGTGTGTTTTCCCATTTTGTCGCATAAGCTGTTGTTCATTATGGAAACCTTGATCACAACGGTGTTAAATGTAAACAGGTAACAATGTCCAATGTTATAAGTCTTCGATGAATATAAAATAGTTTAGTGTTCTGTTTTCTAAAATAAATGGCAAATAAATAGTTATTAGTACTAACATGTTTATCTTTTAGGTTTTGCTCTATCTTTTATTTGTATCGTGTTATGTTTCTACTGAAAAAATGTAAAGGGGGGGGGGGGTTGGTTCCAAAATTCCCCCTCATTTGATTTCAATTTTCTTTTGGTGATGTGTAGACCTAAACCATATCACAACAAAAAAAACCATTGAATTTCAAATGGGTACTTGGTTATTGGGAATAGTCCCTTGTATGTATTATCACGAAATTCGAATGTTATTAATCATGAGAAATGTATTAGTCTTGTGTCTGAGGACATGTGTGAGTCTTGTGCTCGAAGACAGCTATGTTTGAGTCGATTGTCTGTGGACATGTTTGGTTATAGTGATTGAGTCAAGTGTTTGATGGCATGCTTGGGTGTTGGGTCAGATAACGGGTGTAAGTCAATTGTTTGAGGGCATGCTTGGGTGTTGGGCCAGAGAACGGGTGTAAGTCAAATGTTTGATGGCATGCTTGGGTATTGGGTCAGAGAACGGGTGTAAGTCAATTGTTTGAGGGCATGCTTGGGTATTGGGTCAGAGAACGGGTGTAAGTCAATTGTTTGATGGCATGCTTGAGTATTGGGTTAGATAACGGGTGTAAGTCAAATGTTTGATGGCATGCTTGGGTATTGGGTCAGAGAACGGGTGTAAGTCAATTATTTGATGGCAGGTCAGAGAACGGGTGTAAGTCAAATGTTTGATGGCATGCTTGAGTATTGGGTCAGAGAACGGGTGTAAGTCAATTGTTTGATGGCATGCTTGAGTATTGGG
>JAUMHH010213924.1:0-12561 GCA_032359455.1 Chlamys rubida | reverse complement strand
AAGGAGTTGGATATGTTTGTATGGCGAGTTAAGCATGTATGGTGGGAGGGGGAGGTATGTGTGTGTGTGTGTGGCTTGATTATAGGGGGTGCCTGTACGTACACACAAAACTGATCTTTAACTATCCATCAGCTTCTATAGGCTGTGACACCAGCCGGGTTCCCACTCTACATACAAGTTAGCCCAGACGTGTGTAAGATACCTCAAATTTGGTCAACCAGCACCACTACATCTTATTCTAGAATATGACACTACGGAACCTACCTGTGTTACTGCACATAAATATATGGTGTTATCCAACATGTGTTATGGTTGAAGGATTGTATATATTAATGCACACAAAACCTGTTCTGTGCAGCACAACGAAGCAGAGGTATACACAATATCATTTCATCTTAAGATAAAATTTAAGGTGTTGTTGACAAGTTATATAATTTATGTGCCATATACATCATCCCCAGTTAGTGAACGGTCATTAATTTGTTAGACAGTACATGTACTATGATATATATACATTCAGCAAAGTTCAATTACTGTACATATCCCATTAATGTAAATGATGCTATCCCTGATCCTTTTCTGAGTCAAAACACTTTGTTATTAGTTCTAATTAATATGCTAAAACAATATTATTAAATGGTCTGTTATGTTTTGTGTATATTTAAGAGTCTTAACTCTATACGGTCAAGGTAAATATAAGTTTCAAAACATTTTTGTAGATAATATATGTCAGTGTGTCACAAAAAACTGTTATTACACACACACACAATGGTCAAGGTCAAAATTTAGAAATGTAAGATTACATTAATAAACACCAAAACTATTAACCTGAAACCATATACATTATAGCAGGTTGAGTGTGATATTGATATCACCCAGCTCCCAACTTAGAAAAGTGAAGGTCAATCACTTTATACACATAATACAACTGCAGATCTCCTGCAGAAGCCAATCTGTAGGATGCTACCAACAAGCTGAAGGTCATTCAAGGTTATTCAGAAGATAATTCAAGGTCATTCACAGAGTTTCTGCTCACCATATGAAGTCTCTACATAATGAGCAAAACGTGGGTTGTCTGAAGAGTGTGGCCATAAACTTGTGTCCATGAACCTGATGTACCCGTCTCCGCATGGCCCCACGTCGCAGGGGCAACCCCTCCCGCTCCCGGAACACCCGTTCCTTCTGGGGCTCCACCGCAAATGCTGCTGTAAACAGAAAGGTCAAGGTCAGTATCAGGCATCAGACATTTTAATATTTTTCACACATAACTAACGCATCTGTGAAATATCTTAAGTTTACAAGGTAAATGTAGAAAATGTATATAATTATATCTGTTGGTCTAGTTGTAAAGGTACATACATTTAAACTTTAAGTCAAGATTTATGCTTTATTTTGGCTGTTGTAACCATGATTTTACTCAGTATTTGATATAAATGTAGAAGTAGTTATACAATTATTGTAATGTACAGTGTAGTATCATGAACTGATCTCACTTTTCAGAGATTTTAATAGACCACTACTAGCCCAGCATTAGGAGCTAGAGTTACACTAATCAACACACCATTGGACCTGTAAGACTTGTTGCTGTAACAAGCACTTGTTTTGACTAATTCCTGGCTAATTGGCTGCTACCTTGTTGACCTGGTACATAATAATAAAGGCAAGGTATATATAGAGGTCTACCAGTACCCACCACACTGTGGTCTGCCTTGCTGCATCATAGAGTATGCTAAAAATTCACAGTTATTTGGTAAACCCACACAGTGGATACACAAGTAGCCAGTCAATGGAGACAGAGATGAACTAAATAGTTATACACAAATAAGATATTCACAAGGATTAGTCTAATATATATTGGCCTGGGTAGTTATTATATTTTACTTAAAGTGTTTCAAGGTCAATGGAGATCATTATAGATATCACAAGGTCATTGGAGGCCATTACTGATATCTCAAGGTCAATGGAGATCATTACAGGTATCTCAAGGTCAATGGAGATCATTTCAGGTATCTCAAGGTCAATGGAGATCATTAGAGGTATCTCAAGGTCAATGGTGATCATTACAGGTACATGCATCTCATCAAGGTCAATGGAGATCATCACACTACATGTATCTCAAGTTTTGTATAGATCATTACAGGTATCTCAAGGTCAATTGAGATCCTAACATGCATGCCAAGATATTAGTTTCCTAAATTACTCTGGTATAATTAAAGATAATTCACATTCAGAATGGATAACATCAGCTATCTCAAGGTCAAGTAAACATATAAAGACATAGTTAAATCAACATCATTTATCTTTTGCTATCAAGAATCACTAAAGGATTCTCAAGGTCATTGGAGATCATTAGTTAATGCTAAGTCCCTTAAGAATCAGTAATCATTTCAGATACCTCAGGGTCATTGGGAATTATTAAATATATATTAATGTCATCAGGAATCATTCAAGTTACCTCCAGATCATTTGGGATCACAGCAATTACCTCAAAGAATTTTGTTTCCCTACCACAGGGGCAACAAATATTTCACTATACCGAAAATACAACACGTGCACTGATCATACAACAGTTATGATGATCAGACTAAGGTAATGTCCCATTCAGTCAGTTAAATTCTAATTATGACATTTTAAAAGGAATGTGTTCATATATATGGCTACAATTTTCTTTGAGGCGACAAACATCAATTAGAAAATTAAACCATTCAGAAATTTCTACCCAAGTTTAAATATGATATCTCAGCATGATCCCTGATTTCTTTACCAGTATCCGACAGATATAGCTTGACCCTAACAGTTTCTGATCAGGAATTAAAGCATTCACATACATGTAATTAACAGTTCCGTAATGTTATGTTTTCATAACGTTTGCAGTTGGTAGTGAGGCTGTAAAACGGAAATATACGATGGTTTAACTTAAGTAGCATATCACGAGTCTATCTATGCACTTCTTAACTTGTATATTAGTTCAGATAAGGATTGTCTGGTCAGATGAAGATGTCGAGATACTAACAGGCAGACAAGTTCTGTACCGTATTTGCCCTGTTATAAGACCAGGGAGTCTGCAATGTAGAGAGAGAATGATGTTGGAGCCAGACATAAAGTATTTTTCTGGTTATAACACCAGGGAGCCTAGACTCAGGATGAATGACACAAACCAGGCACATTATATATACCCTTTTTTTTACCAGTTATAAGACCAGGGGACATGCAAATTGGAGATGAAAGATGCATATACATGTACAAGCAGGCACAGATATACAATAGTTTACCAATTATATGACCCAGGTGCCTGTATACTGTAGTGAGGGGATGAATGATACATTTACCTGCAGGCATAGATATACCATATTTTACAATTTTCATATGCAACATAATTACATTTATATTTATAACAAAGGATTTCAAATAACTTGCTAATTATGTATACATACACACAAGGACAGCTCCATATTGTGTGTAAGAATTTTCTCAAGATTTCATTGAAATCCATTCTTTACTCTAAGAGTGGTAGAGTGGATAAGGCTTTAATAGGTTAAATCAGGGGCCATAACTCTCTTAATATCAATGGGAACAACACGGGGGACACACATACAAAGGTAGGATGTGTGAAAGTTTTAACTGATGTAGTACTTAAGAAGTGCTCAAGTAGTCAAAAATTAATTGAGTCTACAAAGAGACCAATTAGTTTGGTTTTATGCGTGCAAGCTGAAGGCAGTATATTGGAGTATTTGCGTCCTTGTGATAGCACAGATCTGATGCCAACACTCAGAGTCCAACTGCCTCAATGAAATATGCTTAAGGCACATAAGACAGTATTCCACGTGCACCCACTCACATTATACTGACAGCAGTAAGCAGAAAAATGGGGTGGGCTTATTACTGATATTACGGTAATATCCAAGAACAGGAGCTGGGTGTATCCAGTGCTCATCACATTGTCGTGTGTTACACGCTGCAGGTTAACATGTACTTACCATGTAAAGGCCATAGTGGATATCATGTTATTAGATTGCTGATAATCAGATTGATGATAATTATATCTAATTAGTCTTCTATAACAATGTGCTTTATGTTATATGTTGATCATGATATCCACATCCAGATCAGAACAACATAGTCTGTCATTTACTTTGCTATTTTAGTTTTATTTTCTTCTCTTTGTGGTCAATGATATATTTTTGTAATCAAAACATATTCAATTCAATCAAGTAAAAGTTTCATTTGAAAATCATAAATCAGCACCCTATAAGTAAAACATATATCACACAATCAGGAGATATTACAAGCAAAGTTTCACTATCGTATTAGCTACATAATGGTATAAATTACTCATTCACCCCTGAAATTTCACAATGAACTATTCCAATCTTTGAATCGAAAGAGTAAAAATGTGTCTTTAGGGGTGAAAGTGTTAAATACTCACAAATGACACCATTCCCTTATGTGCACAAGTCTGTTTTAATAAAAGAGCATACATGAACTTGGACATTGTCAACACAGTACCTAGTTATGTAGCACTCTAGCAACTTGATTTGAATTTACTGTTACATTATACTGATATTCTGAATCTACATGTGTAAACCTTAAATGTTTCCTTCGAGATAGTTTAAGAAAAGGCCATAAGAAGAAAACAAAAAACAAAAAATTAAGTATAAAGACTGTTGTATTAATTTTGAAATGTTATTTACAACAATGACATATCAAAGTTAAAAGCAAATTTGTATTTATTGAACTACAATGATAATGAATAGTGCCCTAGGTTTTTTGTTTACACCAAAGTACACAGCATTCAGTCTGGTTTTACTTGAGTTCCACACATACCGTCAGTAGTAAACAGTAGCCCCCGGACATTCCAGCATGTCACACATAGTTACAATGCCTCAATACAATGGAATGTGTTCTACTATTTTCACTCATAGTTATTTAAAAAAAACTTAACAAGCTTGATTCACAAAGTTTAATTTCTTGAAAATTGTTCAGCTCAACAGCATGTTTAGTACCCAAGAAGCTGTACTACACATTATAGTCTTTGCTATATATATATACCCAGTATATATCTCCACCAAATCTACTATACAGTAGTATGTAGACTCTACCCACCAAAGACTACAAACTATACATGACCACTCCTAAAATTCCACAAATGTTCAGTCTCAATATGTATCCTGTAACAGGCTACCAGACTATCCTGACTATGCAGGACTCTCACTTATCTTGATCATCAGGTCAATGCATGTTCAACAACATGTGAATCTCATGTGACCCATCCGTTCATAGCTATTTATATATGTACAGTATATAATATACATTATCAAATAATGCTTACATACTAACTTTTGTTCTTAGAAAATAATTATAAGCATTAACATCCTATAAAATCAGAAAATCAATTGAATTACATTTTGTAACTGATTAGTCAGAATTCCATATTTTTCTGATATGAAGGGAGACAACTGGTGCAGTTGAATATCTGCAAATTTAAAACTATAAATATCAAGAAAATAAACTACATTTGGACTTAAAGTTGAACATTGTTGAATTAAGAATAATAAAGAACAAAAAAAGCCTTCTTTCCCAAATTCATGTTTAACATAAGAATAATATAGGAAGGTTTTGATTTGTACATACATTGTAAAGTGACCAAATATGATAAATAAAAAAGTCTATAACACAAGGTAGAGTTACTTAACCCTCTATTACGTATACAGACAAGCTACTGTTAGGTCAATAACACTAGGTACAATGACTTAACACACAGACTGCTGTTTGTGTAAGGTCTATAACACAAAGTACAATGAATTTACACACAGACTACTGTTTGTGTAAGATCTATATCACAAAGTACAATGACTTTACACACAGACTACTGTTTGTGTAAGGTCTATAACACAAAGTACAATGACTTTACACACAGACTACTGTTTGTGTAAGGCCTATATCACAAGACACAATGACTTTACACACAGTCTGCTGTTTGTGTAAGGTCTATAACACAAGGCACAATGACTTTACACACAGACTGCTGTTTGTTTAAGGTCTATAACAGAAGACACAATGACTTAACACACAGATTGCTGTTTGTGTAAGGTCTATAACACAAGGTACAATGACTTTACACACAGACTGCTGTTTGTGTAAGATCTATATCACAAGGCACAATGACTTAACACACAGACTACTGTTTGTGTAAGGTCTATACCAGAAGGCACATAGCTTTACACACAGACTACTGTTTGTGTAAGATCTATAGCACAAGACACAATGACTTTACACACAGACTACTGTTTGTGTAAGATCTATAACAGATCTAGAAGGCACAATGACTTTACACACAAAATGCTGTTTGTGTAAGCTTAGGTCTATAACACAGGAGAAACAAGGAATTAAATGTTGACATTGTTAAGATAAGGTACCCTGGCCATGCCTTCACCTGATTGTCTTCTCACCCTTAAGCTTGTAGCTCTATAAATATATAGTGTGCCTTATGAAACTTCAATCAAGGAGACCTGGCTTAAATATACATAGCAGTCATTCTTCATTAAGTCTAAATTGAACTGATTTTTTAAGACCTATTTTGTTTTAGCTTTATCGGTGGGAACATTATGGCTGTATGGCATGTTGCAGTGTTAACCCTGTGTAAATCAATACAGCGATTGGCGTTAGAGACAGCCAGACAGAACACCGTGTACAGCCAGTGTGCATGTGTAGGGCCACATCAATATTCCTCCAGCATCTTGGCAATCTGAGCATGTAAGAATTCATAGACCCTCACACTGGACATCCTTGGCCACTATTACATCAAGTAGTTTTGCATAATGCTTTTTTCTTGTCTTGTGTTCACAAATGGCTCAGGTCTATACAATTTGATTTTCCTCAAACATTGATGTATATATGCATGTATCTCTAATTGTGAGCCAGATGTGTGTGACGAAGTCTAAATCATCACACTTACAGGACATGTGAAGACTAAATGTGTGATGTCGAGAATGTCACACACATTATGTAAAATCTTGATTGTTACACCAATAAGACAATATGTAATGTCTGTGTGACTGTTTCATGTCCAGGTTGTCATAATATGTGAAATCTGACAGTGTGTCCGATCATCACACTAAACCCTAAACCAATATTTGAAGACAACATGTCACATCATTATGTTCAGTATGTCACACTCAACATGTTGGGACTGATGACTGAGTATCTAATCTCAGTTACGTCTACTCCGAAGTACTCTAAAAGGTATCAGGCCTATACAATTTGGCCATTAAGTCTATAACATTTCAATCTTTGTGCTTGTAGACACAGGTTCGACTACTGGTGTCTGCGGCAACTTGTGCTAGGACTATTACTCATTCACCCCTAAAGACACATTTGAACACTTCCAATTCAAAGGTTGGAATACTTCATTATGAAACTTCAGGGGTGAATGAGTTAAACAGAGTCTTGACAAAATAGGATAGCTTTTTGTTTATTTCAGGGTAGCCCTATTTGAAATCATTGATTAATTTGTACCATGTAACACACGTATGCTGCAAATGTAACTACTGTTCTTCCTACAAACAAAAGTATATAAGTTGAGGTGGAAGTTCAGAAAATGCCAATGAATGACATTGAATACCATCTTATGATATACAAAAATGTATCAGGAAGTTTGTTTAACCCTTTCACCACTGTAGACCATAATGGACTCATCCATATCAATGCATGGTAGAGTCTACTAGTTACATAGGGGTGAAAGGGTTAAAAGAACAGGAAACAATTGTCCAAAGTGCTCTAAGCAACTTAACAGGCCAATAAACATTTCCTTGCTCATCTACTGTATATTTGTGTCCTCTCTATACCATAGCACCAGTGGCTGGATAGATATGTACAATGACATACAATGATTATAACCCTACCAGGTTTCTCAGATCAGAGTGCTAGTGTACAACACCGAAATATTTCCAAATTTTATACCACATTTTACTGGTCCCAATATATTGCTTCATAGCAAATTTGGTTAAAATCTGTAAATAAATATACACTGTTATAGTGTTGGGATCTCAATCTTTTCCATGGTATGACCCTGCCTGGGACGAAGTTCACAAGGACGGGCCAGACCCTGGACCAAAATGCTGAAAGCATGTTATAAAGTGTTCTTTCAACTAGTCAGTATAATGTGTTGTTTATATAAAATAACAACATTTCAGGAAGTCAAATTAAAAACCAAGCCACAAATTGTCCAGACAAGATTGCGTCTACCGTACAAACAATCTAACTGTTTCCAGTATGCCAATGGCCACTCTAGATCTTTTCAGTTTAGTTCTTTATTACCTTGAACCTTACGGCTCATCAGTTCAAAATAAACATATCTACAAGGATAAACAATACAATCACTCGCACCCATATCGACACCCACCCACATATACACACCCACCCACAAATACACACTCACATATCCATTGGTATAGTGTAGAGAGACATTCCTCTTTATATTGGTACATAGCTAGTCTTTTCTTTTCTTATTACTCAGCTTAATATATTTGGCTAAATTTGTTAACTGTTTTTTGTTCACTGTTTCCATAAGTTGGATAAATTCATACATGCTAGGTCTTTCATAATATTTCTTAATAAAACGCTTTCTTAAATCTACAAAACATTCCCATTTTAATATAAAATGATCTAGATCTAACTTCATTGCAGCATGCATGGTATGATAATAAACATTACTCAACATCATTAAATTCAATTGTGAGCTGTCAAAAGAATTTTACCTGTTTATCACAGGGATTAGTAGGCAAAAGTTTATATCAATAATTCACATGTATTCAATAAAAAAATATTTGGCAGTGAATCTTTTAAAAAGCCTCATTTGCAAACCTGTGTGTACCTATAGTGTTAAATGGTTTCAATCAGTGCACTTACAGCAAGATTTGTATTCTTTCTGATAGTTTGTGTAAAACATAATTACTTGGCAATATTAATTTGACAATCATTTATACATGTATTTAACCCTTTCACCACTGTAGACCATAATGGACTCATCCATATCAACACATGGCAGAGTCTACTGAAGTTACATAGGGGTGGAAGAGTTGAGGCCACATTTGGTAAACAATTTTTTTTTTTAAATACATGAAACAAGAATGGTATTTTTATACATGTATTATATAAATCTTTCAACGCAGAACTTGACAGACAAAATTCAAATAACATTTCACTAGTAGATTATAATGCAGGTTTTGACAAAGATCCAGATAGCATACTGCATAATAAAATATATTTTCTGTGTGTAACCACAAAGATTTGGCAGTGACGGTAGAGTTAAGAAAATGGATAATTATCAAAATGTGTTCACTGTGTAACCCTGATGACCTTGTGCTATGTTTATCAATCATTGTTTCTATTCCTGGAACCTGTACTAGTAAATCTTTCTTATTTTGGATCAAATTCCACCGGCCTCTATATAAATGTAGCTACAGGTCTATTAGTATTCCTCCCCTAATTTACATGCCAACTTTAACATTCATATCGGTTCCAATGTCACTTTCGTAAAAATATCAATTATTCAGATCTAATTATCAGAACGTTTTCTTACACACAAGAGGCACAGGAGGCCTGTATTGCTTTACCTGAACCGACATTCTTCCTTTACAAAACAGTTGATTGCAAAGTCCCTAGATTGCTTCACGGCAAATTTCAACATGTTGCTTATTTGGTGAGGATCTCAACCACTTCCATATTACAAACATTGGAAAAAGAGGTGGGGACAGACCCCAGGGCTAATCCTGGTAGCATGACAGTGTTTTTCTATTCACACCCAGTAAGCACACATACGTTTAAGGATATAGAAGAAGAAACTTTACTTTTCCTATCATACAATCCAGACTTTATGTCTCATAGGTCAAGCAGGACACCGAAGGGAGGCATTGCCGAGCATGCTTGCATCTATGTCTTCATTACCGAGCTATCGTTTGTACGTACGAAATATAGTGTGAGGATTTCTAATTTTTCAGGCATTGATCTAAGGATCCCTGTGTACGTATTTTTAGGACTGATATTACTGTAGAACTAGATGGATGCATTACAGGTTATGACACCCATATCTGGTCACAAAAGACAGTTATCTAGCCCTAAAAATATTCCTACACATCCATCGACATCTAAATCAAACTCATCTACGTATACTATGGAAATACTTGTCAGTCCTAAAAGTATAAAACTGAAACACTCATCTATTCCTAAAACACACACTTCTAGTCCCAAGACTAAACCATCTAGTCTTTAAAAATAAAAGTAAAATACTTAAACACTTGTTTAGTCCTAAATGATACTGTCTAGTTATAAATCATTAACTTCCAGGCCTAAAACATGCCCATCTAATCCTTGAACACACCATCTAGTACTAAGATATACACCCATGCTGTCTGCCTATGAAACATACCTGTCATGTCCTAAAACATATCCATCTCTACTCTTGAAATTCTCCCGTCTAGTACTTAAAATACCTGTGTCCTGATCATGACAGTCAACAAATGAACAAGTACCTATACTGGACAAATATCGCAACCCTGGGACTTATCAAACTTGCGGAGATGTCAAATTTTTCACTCATTTCACCTTATTTTGTTTTTAAATCCCGGCCAGTCTTCAAAATTGATCTTAGATAAACAGAACACAAGATATTAGAACAATATTAGCACTGATGGTTTACATGTGAATAACATATTTAGGTATTATCATAATTCTAGACTGTATATATGTTGGTAAACGTTTCAAGCACAATTGAACTCTGTGACCTTCAAAGCAGATGATCAAGGTCATTCATTAGTGATGGGCAATTGGTTTAAAATCATAATTGATAATCAGTTTGTAATCGGAAGTAGTAAACCGACTGATGATCAATTGCATAATTGGTTTATAATTTTATGGGACTGAATACCTAAATAAATTGAGAACATTACAGTTACATCAATAAGCAGGAGTTGAAAAATATACAGTATATATAATAAGGTTTTGTTCTTTTATAATGAATAGATTTTAAGCAACTTTTATGCAGTTTTGTTAGTCATTTAGTAAAAATCATAAGAATAAATTACATATACATGTACTTAGCTACTGGACAAATACACAACCGTGGGCTTCAATGTATCAAACTTGAAAATATGTTAAAAGCATTTCACCCATTATACAAATAGCCATGTGGACTTTTGGACCCCTACAAGCAACAAAACCTGACTTTTGACCTAAAAACAAGATAGTGGAAAATACTTACACCATCTACATTTAAAACATACTCAAGTATCATGTGTATCTAGACTTAATGGTTCGTCATAATTAGGTAATGTCAAGTAGTAAAGTTTTTAAAATGTTTGACCCATGTGACCTTAAAAGCAGGTCAAGGTCATTTATATGAGGTAACATGTATGTAGCACTCTATCCAAGGTCCATATGAGCAGTTATATCATTACCCAGGGTCAGGTCAGTTAAAAAATCTCTTCAAACTACAACACCAATGAAGTTGACAAATGATTTATCATGATCTACATTGTACATTCCCAGTAAGTACTATATGATAAAATACACATGTACCATGTAAGATAAACTACACATATATGTCAGATAAAATACATGTACTACATCAGATAAAACTACACATGTAATATATCATAAAATACACATGTAATATATCATAAAATACACATGTAATATATCATAAAATACACATGTATTATATAAGATAAACTACACATGGAGTATATGTCAGATAAAATACACATGTATGATAAGATATGCATGATAAAGTACACTTGTAGTATATGTGTAAGGTAAACAACACATATATACAGTAGTATTATAATAAAATACACATGTATGTAAAATAAACTACACATGAGCTATGTCAGATAAAATGCACATGAACAGATAAACTACACATGTAATATATATGAGAATACACGTGTACTATGTAAGATAAACTACACATGGAGCATTGAATGATAAAATGCACATGTAGTTATGTATGATAAACTACATGCTTGTATGTACATGTACTACGTAAGATTACACATGCACTAGTCTACTTAAGAATATGATAAAACTACACATGTACTACTTCAGAATATGATAAACTACACATGTAGTATGCAAGATAAACTACACATGTACTTTTGTTTAAATATATGTACTATGTATAAGATACACATTATTACATACAATAAAGTACACATGTAGTATGTATGATAAATTATTGTATACACATGTACAATATGTATGATACTACACGTTTAGTATGCATGATAAATTATTGTATACACATGTACAATATGTATGATACTACACGTGTAGTATGTATGATAAATTATTGTATACACATGTACAATATGTTTGATACTACACATGTAGTATATTTGTATGATACTACACGTGTACAATATGTATGATACTACACGTGTACAATATGTATGATACTACACGTGTACAATATGTATGATACTACACATGTACAATATGTATGATACTACACATGTACAATATGTATGATACTACACATGTACAATATGTATGATACTACACATG
>JAUMHH010213913.1:0-12562 GCA_032359455.1 Chlamys rubida | reverse complement strand
TGTTCGTTGTCATAGATAGCCTGTTGGTTGTCAGACACAGCCTGTGGGTTGTCAAACATAGCCTGTGGGTTGTCAGACATAGCCTGTGGGTTGTCGGACATAGCCTGTGGGTTGTCGGACATAGCCTGTGGGTTGTCGGACATAGCCTGTGGGTTGTCAGACATAGCCTGTGGGTTGTCAGACACAGCCAGCATTTCAGAGGTAATATTCTAAATTGGATCATAAATATATGTAGACTCCATTAGAAAACTCTTGGACATTGAACCGTTCGAAAACAAAAGTCTTTAAAACTGACCTCAACATCAAAGAGCGTATACATGTTATCTCACCCTTTAATTAGTGGCAAAGGACTCCATGCCTAATGTAATATCATTACTTGCATTTCATTTGGAAGTAAAATACACTTAGTGTGGCTGAGGATTTAGGTCTATAGGTGGAATGTTGGGACGTCTACAAATGAAGATACCAAAGACTTTAGCAAAACCGTAGAGAGTTTCAAAGAGGGGAGGAGGTGAGGGGTGAGGTCAGTTCGATGATGGAATTAAATAGATTTGTAGAGGAGGCGGGGAAATGGGTGCTGAGGCAGAGCGAGATGCAACCGGGTGGCAGAGATGGGTTGAAGGGTGTTTTTCAGAAAGAACATATTCGAGAGGGCTATCGGAATAATAAGGTGAAATACTTTTATAGGGAATGAAAGGTCAGGGGGGTTGGGGGTTTGTCAATAGGAGGGTCGTCATGAGGACAATGGGTTCGAGAGGTTCGCAGAAAGTGATGAATGGGTTAAAAGAGAAGGAGGGGAATGGAAAAGGACAATATTGGTGACTTGAGTAGGGAATAGGACTGAGACGGGGACTGAGAATCAGAGAATGTTCTTATGTCCATCAAACCGTGGCTTCTCCTTTGGTATTACTTTGTCTAATCTTTAGTCTAGGTATTTTCTCCCCTGCTTTATCCTCGGAAAATGTATATTACAATATCTGATTAGTGATCATTTAAGACCGTTATAGAAGAAAAAAATCGAAATTACAAAATTATGTAAAATATATACAGTCGCTCTGTTACAATTCTGATATATAAAATGAAGTATGTTTAGACATGATCTGACCATGTTGAACGTCTTGTAACTTCAGTAAAATGATTGTGACACAAAGCTTCTAGAAGTTTCAAATTTTGTTACATGTGAAGCCTGTTCAATTCTAAGTAATGAAAGAACACTTGAATCTCACTTCAGAGAGTTGAACTCTTGCGGTGATAATAATAAAGTGTTAATTGTTGATCGAGTACTGTAATACAAAGTCAGCTCACACGTTAACAAAACGGTAATCTGTTTTCCTATGTCTCGACGTTCTCCGAGACCTAATTAACCTTTTAAGGCTTCTAATCATATTTCTAATAATTCGCAATTATCCCAAAAAGGTTGCCTAACAGTCGAACGGTCTGAAAGCAATATCCGTAGACTGAAATACAAAGATGGTGGTGATGGTGGAAAAATAGTGGGGATGGGGAAGAGTGGGAATCTATAAATGCTACTTACTAGTTTCGGCTGTTCCAGGAATATCGTTCTTCCATAATTGGCGGGAAATCACGGAATACGTGAAGGCCATGAGACATATAGGAATGGAGTAGAGCGCCACCAGAATAAACAACTGGTAGTTGTTGTCGTAGACAAGCGACCAGTCCTTTCTACAGTGAACAAGGTATTTCGTGACCTGACCCGGAACTGATTCCCATAGCCTATTGTAAAGTACTTCCGGTACAGACGCCGCCATTCCTGCTATCCATATCGCCACAATGATCTTGATAATCGTCCTGGTGGTTAGCCGGACCTTGAGAGGCTGACAAATGGCGAAGTACCTCTCCACCGATATAGCACTCAGTGTGAGGACTGAGACGGACACAGACGTGGTCTGGGGAAGAGAAACAACAAATTAAGTCAGATCATCACATCATAATGACTGTATATTATTAAAAAATGTAATACATAGGATTGTAAAATAAAAACTACGCGAATTTCGGTTGTCACATTTCACGACACTGTAGCCGTTTCTTTTTATGATAATCCTATTTTCCTTTATTTCGGTAAATTTGAACTTTAATTTCATTGGAAATCCCTTTAAATGTGTTATTCAATAGCGCAAGGGTTGAGAGAAAGACATTAGTTTCGATAGCTAGTTATTCCAATTTGATATTCAAGTAATAAAATGGTCTTGTCAATGAGAATGGGTGAGGAGGGACGGAAATAAGGCTCATCATCAGATGCCTACATAATGAGTCATACTTGGCAGGCCTTCGATAAGACGATGCTATTATGAGACGGAATGAAGATGAAAATAGATTAGAAGATAATATACAACTTAGCATTAATTGTAATCAGAGCTAAATGCACTGACCATTGATTGGTAGGTTCCAAAGCCTTAAAATGACATATATATAAAATGTCTCCCCTTCCATACGATACACAACTGAGGTAAAGTGTAGTTCTGTCTTTGTTTTATTGTGTGATAAAAACGTATACTTTTGGTTCCTTTTTTGTCTGTTATGAATGAATTTGAGTGATGTCAGGTATATGGGTCAATCTAAGGATGAGATCGATGTTCGTACACCTCGAGGCCGCGTGACACATGTCAGTTCCCAAGAGACCGGAAATAAAGCACAAGTCAGCCAGTATCTGTTCGTTAACACCGGTAAATGAGTTGCCATCAGATAAAACGAAATTTCAAGGTCAATGGAATTACACGCGGTATGGAGGTATACTCACCAGCAATCAATCATAAGTGTGTATTAGAATGAAACATTTCAAGCGTTTTACCTAGAAAACATTAATACAGCGTGATAAACACATATCAATATGTTACCGGGTTACAGTGACTTACTCATTTTGCTAAACGATTGAAATATGTCACGTTATAAACAAATGAACCATTTCAATAGCCAGAGAGCGTTAACTAATTGTAAATCTGATAACCGTTTCTGACTAGATCAAAGTATACCTACCTACGATACCATGTATAGCATGACCTTGGCAGCTTGGTGCTAATTACAGGCTTCTCTCACGCGCTGCGCTGCGTTAATTCGGAACATTTTTAGATTTATCATATGTTAACTGCAGCATCATATTCTATTCGATACCATTAGTAGGTTTTGTTTGTGAACAGAATCTTTTGCAAAGTCCTCAAACAAATATTTCGTTGAAATCTAGGAGAAAGTGGCAAAAGTTCCCAAACTTTTCATCAGTTATACAATTTTCGAGGAGCAAGGTTAATTTCTCACAGATATTCTAATGTGAATGCCGACAGGGGGGGGCAACTTCCGGTTAATTTGGTGTTAAGAAACTCAAAAATCTTTTTCTAGATTAATGAAACTAACTCGGCATCACTAATATAGAAATTCGTTATTCTAAAGATGTTTTGCTGGAACCTTTGCTCTCTGTAAAACAACGATCTGACAAGCTTCATAAATAGACATCAAACAACGACGGCAGTAACAAAGTAGTCACGACTTAAAAATCAAACGTCGTGGCAGCGAATAAATACTTTACAACACCAGCGGAAGTTAACAGTTTGTTCCTACTTCTGACTTCCCAGGAATAGCAAATATGGCAGATTTCGAGAATAGCACTGTCAATTTTACAACTTGATATCGTTTGTATCGGTTTTGCTGAAGGAAACCACGTCACTCGGGCCTTTCCGACAGCCAGTGTTTATTGGGGGGAAAAAACAAAAACAAAATTCATTTTCATTTATAGCTAGATCGGATTTGCATACCAAAGACAAATAGTTCCGGTTACGATATATATATTCAAGACATGTTTCAGTGCGCGTTATTTTGTTGAGATTCGCTTCTACTCTATTGAAGTAATAAATATCACTCGCGTGCACCTTATTTATAGTTATAGCCTAATCTATGTTACTCTGACCTTGGCAACGGGAAGATGGCGGCCAGCAAGACAACCATCAATATATACACAGATTTACGTCAAAGAAACACAGATAAAATACGAAGATTTGTACATCAATGTCAACCGTTATAGGCTTTAAAATGTAGAAACGAAACACGTGTCTACCGGCAACACGTGCATAACTACGTCAGACCAACGAGAGAAAACTCAGACGAATTTCCACATGAGATACATTGGTAGGGTGATACAGATCAATGTTTAAAACTGTTGTTTTGGCATTTTGTTTTGATTGCATTGAATGGAAAAGGACAAGCATAAAATTCTTATTAACGAAAAAGAAAAAAATGCTCGCCCAAGAAAGGGTATTTCACAGAATTCTAGATTCATTTCCGGTCTACTTGTTCTGTTCTCCATAATCAGGAAACTACGAGAGAGAAAAAACACATGATATCACGGGGATTCAAATTTTCGCAACATGGCGGAAACGGCTGATTAACTAAAAGTTTTTTATCTTATTTCTCAGTAATGGAAAAGGAACATGCAAGAAACTCAAATATCTCAAAAATAATTCAGGGCCCGTATTTATGAAACCATTCTCATGCTCAAGCATGGATTTTGTGCTCAAATCAAATGACACGGTAAAAAGGTCAGGTGTAAATTCTGAAAATGATACTTTTCTCCAAGTCTTTCCAGTAATTCTTCCATATCATTGTCAAAATGTGAAATAGTGTAGATTTATCAGCGCATCAAGAAATTGGGCTTAAGCACAAAATCTGAGTTTTAGCATGAGAAAGGTTTCATGAATACGGGCCCAGGTCTCTTCATTTCCTTATGCTGTACACTCATCTGGTCCATAGGACTGGTGAGTTTAAGCCATGTCACAATTGGACTTTTATATAATGGGGGGAGGGGTCCATTAGGGGCCTATACTGAATACTCCTCTATAAGAGCTTGATGCATTTTAACATAATTTAGCATTAGATAGTAGTAGAACAAGAAAAACATACGTCTTATAATAGAAGGTTGTAACCCCTCAAGGAAGAGGAGGGGCTCAAATATAGTGCAAAGTGATTCAATTTAATCTTCAAAGGTCTACCTTTTCAGAATGACTGTAAGGATTGTTATTCGTATTGGCATGAAACATCAATTTGGCAAGGCGATCATATTTATGGTACTGGGTGATGGATGTTTTGCATGTATTTCTGATAGAATTGGTGTTGCTCCCTTTCTCTACACCCTTTTAGCGTTCTTTAAGTCTTGCACCAAATTCCCTCCCAGTTTCCCTACGGAATTTGGCATACAAATCCTGTTTTTCTAGAATGTCATTCTTGTCTTTGTAGTGTACAAGTCACTGTCTTGGTGTTGTCAGTGGTCACATCGGGATGCTGAACTGGTGTTTCCTCGTCACCCGGCCAAACGCCTCAGACGTCCTCTTCACGTAGGGTATTGTGACCCAGCACTCAGCTCTTTTCATCTGACTGTGTTTTTTTTTTTTATTATCTGTCTTTTCTTTTACAGCTTTTCACACTTTGTTAATTGACCAGTCGGGGTATACACAGCAGTTGAGTGCGTATTTTATGTGCTGTTCTTCCCTGCGTGTATCGGCCTGTTCTGTGATGATGTTGCTGCATATATGAAGGAGTGTACGACACCAAGCTTTTGGTGTAGTGGATGGTGCGAATTAAAGGCAAAAGACTGATCGGCATGTGTCGGTTTGCGATACTTAATAGTTTTATGGTGCCGTTTTCTTTGCGGACGATGAGCTTGTCCAAGAATGGTATGGATCCGTTCATTTCCTTCTCGTGGGTAAATTCATGGATTCTGTTTTGTCCACCCAGTTCGTGTGATCTGTTAGGCCTGCAATACTGCGTTTTTACTATTTCTAGAATGTCGCCTACATACCGTTTCCAAAGTTTGGGGCTGCATTCCATGGTACTGATCAGGTAACTAATACAAATCGCTCACCAAGTCACAGCTTGACAAAGAGACCAGTTGGTCTTGAAACGTTGCGACATGTCTAATACGTACATTGTTTTTGTATAAAGTAAAACTTTGATAGAGACGAACAAACTCATGCTATTAGGACCGGCTCGGGGGGTCCGACCTCATCCCCGGGGACTTACACCCTGTGTTATAACATGAAACAATTGAGATCCTCTCCCAATAACCAAATGGTATCGCTTGCAATGAAGAAACAATTACACTTATAAATGGTGAATGCTATCGTTACTGTCGCCACGGTCCTTCCTGTCCCATGGAAGTTTGTCCTTGCGACATAACATGGAGATGATTGTGATCGCTTTTCTATAACTACATACATATATGTACTGGTTGTATATGAACTTTCCTTGATTCTCGGGACCTGCAATTCGGCTAAAACGGAAATATGGTGCTCTCTTCGGGACTGATATAGTTCAAATTATAAATGTAAAAGGTCTGCTAATATGAAGTTTTCCAAATGACAAGAACCGTGTATTAGAATGAAAAAAGTTAAATCAGTTTTTTTGCTTTAGAGTGAGTTGATGTTTTCGATAATCCTATTCAAATTACTTGATGTTTTACTTACTTGCTTTCCCAATATAAAACAACTATTTGGATATTTATGAAACGGCTGAAATATCATATTTTGGTGTGAAAGCAGAATGAATATTTTATTCTAGTGTGAAATAACGTTTTTGTTTTTTTGTTTAATTGACCAATCAAAACGCCGTATTCACTGTGAAAAAGAACAAGCCCACTTGAAATGATTGCATTGTTGTAATCAAATGGACTGGAGCATTATCGCTTGAAGCTCTATCATAAGCAGTCGATATATTTGTCACTTTATATAAATATATATACTTTTAAAGAAACCTGCCAACTGCCCAAATGTATTTTTCTCTTTCATTTATTTCACATACAAATATATAAGACCTATTTAGACGTGGACAATCGATATTTTTAACAAGGGCTGATATACTTTTTATCGTATTGTATAACTTTTTCCATCAGCAGCAATTTCTTGAAACGTGCGACCTTTCTCTCCCTAGAGGCGAGGCTGTTAGGGCCTACTTCAGACGTCCGTACACTCCAGCGCAGGGGCGAGACCTAACAACAAGTGTCCGTTCAAGTGATAGGCGCTGTAACGAGTCTTCTGCCTATGTTCCGACCACTCTGCTAATTGACCAACATAGATAGATAGCTCCTTCTATAGGTCTAAGTATGTACAAACCAGTTTAGGGAGGGGCACAATAAGGGAAGTATGATGTGTTCCCGTTATTTCATACAAAACATCACAATTACACTATACTAATATAAGGCAGCTATGTTAATTAGAAAACGTATGGGTCGTGTAAAAACAAACTCATCAAAAAAACTTATTTATTTCAATGTATATAATTCATCGGGTGCATTATTTAAGGATTGGACTAGATATTAAATTGTTAATCAATGGATAAACCAACCACTGAGATGCACTCTGGGTAATCAATGAAGTATTTCAAATGCTTAGCTGGAAAAGTATGGTGTGCGTTAAAGATTTAGATTTGCTACGCATTTTGCCCACAGAAAAATATCGTATACTTTGAAGATTTAGATTCGCTACGCAGTTGGTACACATAACCAATACTGCATGTATCTTGATGGTGTTCCGGAAAATTGACTATAACTCATTCGATTTACCCCTTACACGTGGGCGCCTTTTGACTGAGGAGGAAGTAGTCACCATTTATAATAAAATCAAACACAAATTGTCTTCTATACAGTTATAAAATATTTATTGAAATCTAATTTCAATTTAAAATCTAAGGCGCAGGTGTTGTACGTGATCTTTATTGAGTCACGGCAGGAATTCGATGTCCCATCACTCACTATGATATATATGTCAGTGTGTCCGACTTGATTGAATTCCCCGCACGAGATGCTGTAGGAACTCCCCTAGTTAGCGAAGTTCTGGCGCAATAGATCAAGTTATGAACCTCTTTGTTGTAAACTATCTATCGTATGTGTGGGCATTGACCATACATCGTTAATGTCAAAAGACTTCAGGAATATAGCGGGGACGAGCAGCTTTGAGTTAAGATGGTTACGCACCAATTCGATTTGTCGTTGAATTGGACTTATAGCTCTCTCGGTGTACCGCCATTGTTGAGACTCTAGTTCAGTCCACCAGAGTTCTTTGTTATTTCTTCTCGTTAATTTATTCTATTTAAAGATCATGCATCTGATCAAAACAAAAGCTAAATGTCAACCGCTACTTAATTGGGGCCGAGGTTATTCATGTTTCTGTTTCCGATGTCACAGCGTTCGGACCACCTCGACCGAGATGTTCCGGGTGTTATCGTTAGTCGTTGATTTTAAGGTGATGAAGAGAATCAACAATGTTGTTTACGGTAGCCAAATTCAAGAAGGTTGATACAAAGCCGCAGAGGCGACTTCCTATCGGAAATGGCGCTTTTCACCAAAGATACTGTCCAAAAAACTACCGAATACTGTTAAAATCTGACAAATTAACGGGTCTAATTTGGTTAAGATGACTGCGTAAAAGAGACTATTTCAAAGGTTAAAGTTGTTGGAATGAACCGCTATAATGAATTGTGTTGAATAATAAATAAGGTTAGAAAAACAAGAGGATTCGAAGACTCGATGTCTCCAACTTGGAATCTTAATTAGATTTGGGGAATCAAATACAGCTCTTAAAGTCTACAAGATCACGTGCGCCTTTCAATTTTTAATCTGGACTCTTGTAATTCTTATCATTTAAAAAGAAGATTTCGATTTCTTTACGCGGAAAGCCTTAAGTAATCTGAATTGAAAATTGTATCTTGTCCTCAGTATATGTTATATAATTCACCGGGGGCCAGGCATAGATTGATAAAACGTTTAACTCTGGGTGGCAGTACTGATGCGCCATATGTATTGGAGAGTACAGGCGGTCAGTTCTGCACGCTCGGTATCCTGGTAGACGTTGCTTTGGCCTTATATTAGCAACCTTCTATGGGTATGTTAGGTTATCTAGGAATGTTAGGATATACATGAAGGGAGACTGTAACGGCACTGGTCATACTTTATTACTTTTAAATGTTAATAAAAGATTGCAGTAAGAGTAATATGTCTTCTTTGTCTTATTCTAATACATGTACTATCGAGATTTACGGCGTATTGTTGGAAACCTAAATAAGACGAACAGGAAAACAGGCGAACGAAAGGGGAAATTTCAAAAAATAGAATCAACTGCTTTAAGAGAGTGACACTGGGAAAAAACGTCATTTTCTTTTAAGAAGAATGTGAACTACTGTATGTTTTAAAGAATCAAAAGAATAACTTTCCATTTTCCATTTTCAAATCAGAGACATTTTTTTTATATGTTTAACACAAAAATTGTTTATTCTGCATGTCCTCATATCCCATTAACCTACTCCAATTCCAAATTCATGGTAACGTTATTTAATATAATTGTTTAATTCAATATTTTTCGTGTTTTAAATTCTGACATAATGGTCACAGTTTCAAATTACCGTCGAGGGTAGCATTAGCTACTCTGTTTAAATGTGATTGGAAAATGTGTTAATTGAATAGTGATATAACCCGCAACATTTACGCTACTAGAATAAAAAACAAAAAAAGCTGATAAATGTATTTTAGAATGGTTTGTGATCCAGAAACTTGTCTCTTGTTTCTTTTTCTAATTAAATATTTTAAGATTAGGAACTGTTTTTGTGTGACCCGTTCTACATTATCATTACTCCGAAAGTTTCATTGTGACATTTCCCTGATGATCCTCGTCAAGTCCGAGTTTATTGATGGAGACACAAAGCATAACTATAGTTATTGTAAATGTGATCAGGGATGAAACTCAAATTGGTAACAGAGAATTCGAGATCTACAATCAAAAACGCTCATATTGATAACAGAGAATTCGACATATACAAAACAACATCAAAGTCGATAACAGTGAATTCGACATATACAAAGAACACTCAATCGGTAATAGAATTCGATATATTTAAATAAACAACACCCAAATTGGTAACAGAGAATAAGAGATATCCTAACATTTAGTCGAGATATCGGAGTAGATAGTAACATACCAAACATTACAATGACAATACTGTATTCGAGATAACTGGTGCTTTACGGACACAAATCATTTATGTTCACGCGGCTCGTCCCGAGAATATCTTTGAACATGTGTTTCTTTAATTAATTTAGGTATACCGTCGAGGTCGCCACGGTATTCTCTTCCTGAATTTGATAATAAACTGCTCTGTCAAACCCATGATCGCACCATATGTTTCATAAGAGTTATGCCGTTTCGTCCTTGTCGAATATCTAATATGTGAAAGACTTAAAGGTGTGAGCATGAAAGTAGCATGTCTCGTCCATTAATCTTTATATATACAAAAGCCAGGACATTTGCTTTAGCTATTATTTTCGCGATATGACGATAATTTACTTTGCTAACTAGAGGAGTAATTTTTTCGTCCTTTAATGTAACGTTTTGTCGTCCTTTTGCATTTTTGAATATGCAAAAGGAAGAAAGGACGAACATCAAGAAGTGTTACAGTTCGCCATTTTAGGCAAAACGATTAAAAGACGAACTGACAGAAATCAGCTACCGCAGTTAAATGTTATCGAATGGATTTTCCAAAGGAAATTGAAATAGAAGATATGGTGTATGAACAGATTCAACGGCGTGATTACATCGCAAAAATAAATGTTATCAATGATGTTCTGGAATTGTATACAGGGACGGTTCGGGATGGGGCGGGACGAGTTAGTGTGGATGGTGTACAGGATGGGTTTAGGGGCAAGGTGGTATAGGGACGGCGCGGGGTGGGATGGGACGAGTTAGTGTGAATGGAGTGGAGGAGGGATTCAGGGGCGAGGTGGTATAGGGACGGCGCGGGATTGAGCGAATTTGTTGTGATATGTGAGAGGATGAGGTGGAAATAATGTGAACAATGGCGCAAAGGAATTGGGGATTATTTAGATGAAACGGGTTAAACGGGCAATGTAGTGGAGATGGCGAGAGGTTGATAGGGCGAGAGAAAGGATACACATGGATAGTCGGTGGAAGTTTAGCCTCATCCATGAGCTACAATAGGATTGACATTCATTAACCCTTCCTATATCACGTTACATTAGTAGATACTACAGCATGACATTTTGTTTCTTGATTTACACAGATCGTAAACACAGTCAAGCAAACACCTTTGTTCCGCTCCCTTTCCTAGATAATAACATTAGGTCTGCGGTGTATGAATACAAAGTAGCAGTAATCGGGATATTTGTTAAATACCCGGCTGTATCGGGTCACGCGGGGGTGAGACCTCAGCGGCCAGCTAGAGTTTGATTTGTGGAAATGAATCCTGTCCATGAGACGGGAAACATGTCGATTTCCGCCCCCGAGTTTACGATCAACACTCCCGCGTCGGGGATTGACTACTAAAACAACAGGAAATCAGTTGACCATGAAATATATCTTCATTAGTTCTCAGTGCACTTATAAAAGTGCCAGTACTCAAAAGGTATTGAAAGGGCGCAACTTGTATATATATAATATATAATATTCTTTCAGGAGATCTAAATTGACTAAATATAACTACAACATCAAGAATGTATAACCTCTGTCCTCAGAATGCTTTTGGAATAAAAGTTTGATGAAGAATGTATAAAATAATGCACATTTGTCTCGGCTCAAGGTCATTTCCTCTGAAATGCAGGAGTCTGAGAGTCTATATTCTAAATATCCTAGCTCAAAAAGTAGTTATTCAAGTAGTCCCCTTTTGTGTGTGGGGGGAGGGGGGGGGGGTATTGCTCCTTATACAATAGGTTTGATCATTTTATGGACAAACATGTTTCCCACATAGAACATTGATGAAAATATGGATTAGTGTACCAGGTGCGGAAACGGTTACATCCGTCGTATCTTCCTCCAAAGCCTGGGTGTGGCTACGTTCAAATATGCGGACACGCGCGTAAACATGTCTACCTATCGTCCCGATTTAGACACCAATTTGATTATTTATCACGATTTGCTAACAAAGTCGATGTTCCCCGGTAATTAAGCCTGAATGTCTCTGTGTAGACAGTGACTACAACTACAGATATCTATCTCTAAACTTCCAGACTATAGACTGTGTCGTCATGTCTGTTAGGGTAGGTTTTCGCACCGTGATAAATCTGGCATTGTGACGCATTAGTGTCGTTTGTGATATGTCGTACTGTGATATGTCGTACTGTGATATGTCGTATTGTGATATGTCGTACTGTGATATGTCGTACTGTGATATGTCGTGCTGTGATATGTCGTACTGTGATGTGTCGTACTGTTATCTGTCGTACTGTGATGTGTCGTACTGTGATATGTCGTAATGTGATATGTCGTACTGTGATATGTCGTACTGTGATATGTCGTACTGTGATATGTCGTATTGTGATTTATCATACTGTGATGTATCATACTTTGATGTGTCATTCTGTGATGTGTCATTCTGTGATATGTCGTACTGTGATATGTCGTATTGTGATATGTCGTACTGTGATATGTCGTACTGTGATATGTCGTACTGTGATGTGTCGTACTGTGATATGTCGCACTGTGATGTGTCGTACTGTGATATGTCGTACTGTGATATGTCGTACTGTGATATGTCGTACTGTGATATGTCGTACTGTGATATG